>RCUC01140714.1:0-47254 GCA_003697995.1 Taxidea taxus jeffersonii | reverse complement strand
CCTATAGGAAATGAATATGGATAGAAATAATTCTTACAAAAACAAAGTCTTAACATTAAACCAGAATAAGCAATCACAGGTCCCTACAAGGCCTGAAAGAGAGAGAGAGGAAAGAGTAAGAGAAAAAGATTGAATCACCCTTCCATCTCTAATGGAATGGTTTTTATCAGACTGTTAACAATGATCTCCAAGAAAAACCTTGATCTATGGGTTTATGTTCCCTAATTTAAAAATCCAGGGTCATCATCTCTCATTCATTAGACTTAAATGCTTTTGGGAGACCTTGAGCTGAGGGTAGCCTATAGAATACTCCAGAAGCTGACAATCCTGGGAAACGGTGACCAAGACAGTGTTAACATCTCCCTCAGCTTGGCTAAACATTAGAGAAGTTTCATTCTGACTCTAAGCCTCTGACTTTTCTGAAGGTATTACTTTAGAAAACTTGTAATTATAAATCCATTCTCTGCCCCTTTGAGATGTAAATCATTCGCAATGTTTCTTGCTGGTGCACAACCTAGAAATATCATTCTCATCATGGACTTGGAGTCATCCCTTTGAAATGTAGTTATTGAAGGACACAGAACACCTGTCTTCCAGTCTTCGTGGGAAGGGAGGGACCTAACTTTGGTGAGTCCCTTTGGCTCCACATTGCAAAACTACCTTGTGCCCTGAAAATAGGAGAAAGTTTACTTTTTTTTCAGGTAAAGACAATTAGCAAACACAAATGCTTAAGATACCCCTAATCCAGGCCTTTGTTTTCATGGAAGTAAGTATCTAAATTTGGTCTGTGCTTTCTCCTATTACTAGCAATAGTATCAGAATAAAATCAGTGTCTGTTTGCTTACTTTGGTGAAATTTTTTCTTTAACAGTAGATAGCTGACTTCAAGACTCTTAGTTTAGATGACAAAACAAAATAGACAATTTCAACCAAGAAGCTGAAATAATACCACTTTTCCAAAACTTCTGTACTTTTTCTGTAATACTGATCCTGTCTGTTATCATACTTCTATGCTCTCTAGTGATCAGTTAAGAGTACTCACCATGCTCTCATCAGTTTTTCCATCTCCACCCTCACAGACTTTTAACTGCCATTTAACGAAAGAGAATCCTCTCTTGGAAGATATTTTCAGACCATAACTACTGATCTGATCCTAGCTAATTACTGAATGTGTCAGCCTTCACCTGCTGCTGCTGATAAAAATTCAAATATTATTCTTAAATTTTTCAGAAGGTTGATTTCCTTCTTCACATTCCTCTAAGTATTTACATTTTTCTTTCATCATTAATTCCAACTTTCATTCTCATTCAAGTAGATTTTGACCTCATGTCAACAAAATGTTTCTACTGAAATCAGTACAGTACTCTCATCAAAACATAGCTTGATAAGAGTGGAAACAAATATCAGGACTACCCTCTTATTTCCCACTTAGCTTGTAGCTTTGCAGGTCCTGTTTAACTTCAATCAAATAAATCTGTTCTTTTAGAGGTACCTCAAATGACCTCACTCCTGTTGCCATAAATGATTCTTATATTTCTGATATATTCTGTGGTCTCACAGTATTATTTCTTCTATGGACATCAATTTTTCTCTGAAGATCAAACAAACCAGTTTACAATATTATCTAATGTTGTTTGGGATGATCACATTAGCCCTTGATTTCCTTTCAACGAGCTGAGAAAGTGTGATATGGGAACACTTCTTAGTGTTAGAATGCAAAAGAATATGGAAAAGTCCATGGCCAAGCCAATTAAAAAAAAAAAGAATGACACCTGAGTCTATGAAAAAACTGTTCTGGATTGTGGGATATGTGTTTTGCAGTCAGGGTGTGGTCATCTAGACCCCTCCCCGCCCCCCACCGGTAAATATCTGTACGGAAGTTGGCCGATGAATCTTCTCCAGAATCCTAAAAGTTACTGTGTAGCCATCATCAAATCAGATGATAACTTACGCTATAACAGTAACTAACAGCAAAGGCTAACTTTAGTTTAATTGAAGAGAAAGTTACCTGAACAACTTTCTGATAAGTAAAGCCCTGGCAATATCCTGCAACCTGCTTTATCAGCCCTTGGCCAAAAGAAGTATGGAGAAAGAAAACAAAAAAACAAAGAAAAGTAGCCTATAGAGGTATACGCTAGTGGCTGACCCAGTTGCTCCCAACTAAACCATGGTATTTCCCTGATGAACATGACCAATCTCATATATCAGCATTCAATGAGGAATCTCCATGACTATGAAAATCATTCCATTCTCATGTCGGAAGAATAAATAAATAAATAAAAACAAAGACTCTGTGTAACCACAAAATATTACTAAATATCTCCTGTTTCCAGTTTAGACTTGATGAGGGAACAGAAGGCAAGCTGAGACAAAGAAGAAGCTGACACTCCACAACCCCTCCCCCAATGGGATATATGTGACATTCCTCAGGCACTCCTGGCTGCCCTAAAGCTAAGAAAAGGAAAAGCAATTAGGTAACTTACAGAGATCACAATCCTTCAAGACATGAGACACCTCAGTTTATAAATGCCTTAGCAATGTACAAGAACAAAGCATTTCTATCAATAACCTAGCTTCCAGAAGGAAATGTAGATACAACTAAATGTTCTTATAACCTGTACCCCATTGACAGATACTTGAAGTGGGCAGAACATAATGTTCCTCCAGGAAGCTCCCAACTATCTTCATGTGAAGCTTTAACTTGACAATGGCAAGGCGTCCTGTATCCTGTAAGTCTTCTCTAACATATGAAAATCCTTTTGAAACCTCCCTTTTCCTTACCTCCCCAAACCCCACAGTATATAATCAGCCACCCCACACAACCCCAGTGCAGCAGCTCTTTCCGCCCATGGGTCCTGTCCCAGAGCTTTAATAAAACACCATTTTCACCAAAGACATCTCAAGAACTCTTCCTTGGTGATCAGCTCCAGACCTCACCCCACCAAGCCTCTCCTATATTCCAAAACCACATCATATTGAAAATTATTGTTACTTTAATGACAATCGCAGTTTCTTTGCTCTTCTTGACTCCTAGAGAAAAGATACCCAAACAGCAGATTGCAGTTATTTTTGGCAGCATCTGATCCAGAACAGAACTCAGCTTCCTTCGACCTCTTCTCAAATTAAATCCTGTCATAAATCTCTTCTAAATCCTTTTTACTGAGGTACCTGGATATTTCACCCGGTGTGGTATGTTGCCTTGCTTGTTACAGAAGACTCAATAAACTTAACTTTTTTTTTTTTTAAGAATTTATTTTTAAGTCATCTCTCCACCCAACCAGGGCTTGAACTCACAAACCCAAGATCAAGAGTTGTAGGTTTTACAGACTGAGCCAGCCAAGTGCCCCATAACCTTTTTTTGATCCCAGGTGCACTTCCTGTTGGTCTTTGGCTTTGACATGGGCTAAATACTGCCCTAGACAGGGAAATCAAAGGCAGAGATGGTAACTAACTTCTCCAGGGTCACACAACCAGGTAGGGGAGAAGCTGTGCCAGCATAATTCTTTCCAAGCTGTTGCTACTGAATACATGAAGCAAAATACTTTGATACATTTAATTCAAAAACCTGTGCAAAATAGATAATCTCACAGGTCCTGCATACCTTAGTTCAGAAGAGTCTAGCAATTTATTTAAACATTTACGATTATATATGTTATTCATGAAATTACAACTCATTCTATTGCCTAGGGTCTAAATAAAATTGTAAATGTAAAGGAAATCGGTTGTACAAAAATGTGAACATGTTTTATCTTTATAATCCTTTTCTCTTTTATCTTCACAGGAATATGTATTTATGGAAGAATTTATATTCAAACTTAATAACAGGAGAACAGAAAAGGTGAGAAAGGAAATAAGAGATTGGCAAAAGTGAATCCGAATGGTGTCAGGTCAATGTTTTTTGGCTACACAGAATTACTGTGGGTTTAGGAGAAATCTGCAAAGAAACTGACAAAAAGTGTTTAATCTTTATTTTTATTATGAATTTCTCATTCTGTTTCATTGCCTTATATTTTATGAATTTTACTTTCTGTGAGTTCTTATGATACAAAATGAGTATATTCTAGAACAAATATCTTTCATCCACAGAAAACACAAAATGTATTTTGCAATCCTTAGGGTCAAGCAATTGATTAGAATGAAAGGTAATTACGGATATGCTATGGAACGCATATTTGCTTTTAAGTAGTTTTCCTTTGAGCAAAGTTTAGCTTTTTTGCTATATTTTTCTGTGCCTAGTGACAGGGCAATTAGTAATCTGAACTATCAAATCCGTTTGGAGATAATGGAGCTTAACAATACTTGTGTTATAATTGCTTTTCCAAGGCCCCTCCCCCTGCTTGCCTTTTTGCCCATCACTTACCCAGTACACTTAATCCTGTTTAAATAGCAACATGTCAAACACGTCTGCTAATCAACTGGCTGGCATCCCCATGGAGATTTCTGCAGTTTAAAGCACTGCATTTCACTGTGTAAGGATTTTTCCCAAATATTGACTTTTGGTTTTCAAGGTTACTGATGATGTGCTCTGGCACATTAATCATTCTAACCACCTTAACAAAGAAGCTCATTAAAAAGACAAATACATTTATCAAGCAAATCATCAAGCAGATTATATACTTTCTACTCATAATAGATTATAGCTGAATAAATGACTTGGGTATTTTATAATTAAATATGCAGAACACTTAATATTTTAATACTTATATCCTTCATTGAGGAATGGGGATGAATTTTATAGCATATAATTAATATAGCACAATTTAGTTGCAATTATGTGAATTAAAAATAGAAATAGTACTTTGAATATGCAAACAGAATGATATTTTGATATCATGATAAAGTATGACATACAAAGACGTTTGAAGTTCAAATAATTGGAGATTTAACTTCTGTAGAACAACTGAGTATCTATTTCTGGTTCTTAACACACAGTTTCTGCCTTGGAAATAAGGCTGTAGGTTGGAGAGACGCAGGTAACTAGTCCTTTGCCCTCAGGCTGCACTGCAGTAGGAGTGATTATTTCTTTTGTCAGCCAAATAATACTTTAAAAGCTTGAAAAGGGCCTAAAGGGTCAGTTTCATAGGTTCCAATCTTATCTTTTGTTAAATCTCCCACCACCCTATCTCCCACAAATCTAAGTTTTGTTTAGAGAAGTTTGCTATCTGGGTCTTTAAATTAATGGACCATATATAACTTTGAATGGCAGCCCTCAGGCACAAAGTTTTTCTCTTAGCAATTCCATATTTCCTTATTTCTGTATTTTTAGTTTCAAAGTAAGTAGTATTGTGTTCTCATAAAACCTTCCTAAAATATATACAAGATAGCTAACACACTTAATTATCTTTAAAACATTGCTATCAAATCCTCCAGTGCTGCACACTGTATCCCAAACGATAAAAGGCTGCAGTTTTCATTAAAATTTTTGTGGTTATTTAACAAGGCTTGCTGACTTTCAGGGTCTGGTGTCAAAGGAAAAATTGCATCAGATAAAGTTAAATAGATAAGAAAGATTTTATTCAAAGCTATTGCAATAAGAAAGAAAGGAGGAAGATTGGAACTAGGTCTGAGCTCAACCTGGCCAAAGCAAAGGAGAATTTTTAAGAACTGAGGAAGGGGGAAAAAAAAAAAAAGAACTGAGGAAGGGGAGGTATGTCATAGTCCACCTGCATTTGCCAACTGGCTTTACTCAAAAGAAAGGCAAACTTTCTTGTATCTTGTATCTTCATGATAAGAGGTGGTATCACAACTTAGAGCAAGGGGCTGACCAGCGTTTTGTCCTTACCTTCCCCAGGGATCCAGAGATAGGGGCTCTGTCTCCTTCAGTGACTATATGTCAGAGAGGGCCTTCTTTCCTTGAGAAAGACACTCCTGAGTTGTAAAGCTACAAAGAGGCTTCTCAAAAGATTTGCACCTTAAGAGGGCAGAGAAAGGATTTATAATTTTAAGTTTTCTAAAGTGAATCTTCTCAAAAAAGGGAAGCCAGGAAGAAGCCTGTCTAAAGTTTAGTCAAGATGAGGAAAGTATAAAGGCCCTCTTGGACACTGGGGAAGATGGTCTTTTATTGCCTCATCCTACCTCCCAACCTGGTTCACATTTTAGGGCCTGTTTCTTATAAGTGTACAATCAGATTATTCAGATTTCAAAATTATTTCAAATCTGCAAGACAGTTCTTTATTACAATGAAGAAAACTCAACCTAAATCGGTTTAAACAATGAATTGAGAAATATAAAGATTCGAGCAGCTCAAACTCCCCAAGATAGGCTGTTTCACACTTCGTAAACTTGCCCTCTTCTATGTGTTGGCTTCATTCCCTAACTGACCTCCTCCATGAGAGGAAGGTTGTTTTAACAGCCGTAAGATTCAGAGAGAGAAATAGAGGGAGACTTTCCACAACTACTTAATAAAATAAATAAAATAAAAATCTTGAATTTTACACTGATTGGAGCGCCCTTGAGTCCAAGCTTCTGGCCAGAGCTCCTCCAGGCACGAGTTTTTCCCTGAATCAGTCGCTTTGGTAATGAAGATAAATATACATCATGGAAAGTAGGGGACACTGGGGTGAAGGGTAGGGTTAATTTCTCCAAACCTTTCCATTGTTCAGCACTGAAGGGAAGGAGGAATGAATTCTTGAAGTGTGGCAGGGGTGGGATAGGGATTAATAGGTCTATTGTGCTGTAATTCTCAAGTATACTTCATAAACCTTAACAATACTGTTTACCAACGCATCCACACCATTCCCCCCTAAAATCCCCCTTCTCCTTCCTCTTCCTAACTACTCTATTTTGCTTTAGGGTCCCTGTGACATATATTTTAAATCTAAGATCTGTCAATTACTGCTTGTGTGATTGACAGCAACTTAATAACTCTATTATTCCATCTATAAAATAGAAATTGAAATTTCTTCCTGATAAAGTGCCATGGACATTAAAGGAATCCTCACTTGTAATGTGACTTACTCCTTGCCTGGCTCGAGGAAGAATTTCACTTAAAGTCTGTTCTCTTGAATAGTCTTCCATTGTCTACCACAACAGGTTAAGCTCTTATATCTGGATTTTACACACTTCATCTCAATTAACCTATTCACTTATCACTTTCTTTAGTGAAATGAAAAGGATCTTTTGTTTGTCCCACAGTTCATGCCGTGTTCTTCCTGAAGCCTTTGCCCTTTCTGTCCTTACTATCTGGAGAACCTTCTGTCTACCTTCATCCTACTGGCCCTCTATTATGCCTTATCACAGATAACAAGCCCTGACTAAGACTTCTGTCTGCCCCATGCCCTCCTAGAAGACAAGACTTTTTCCTCAGATTCCAGATCCATTCCATGGAAGAAGAAAATACACCAATCAATGGTTGGCCTAGATTCAGGCAGGTCTGAACAGGACTTGAATTGATTCTTTCACTTATGATTTATATGATTTATACAACCCCATGTTTCTGAACTTTGGTTTAATCTGCTGAAAGAAAGGAATATAAGTATCTCATGGATTGTTGTCAAAATTTAAAGAGATACTCTAGGGTTTAGACTACTACTAATACCTAGGAAGTGCTGTAATTATTATTACTGTCTCAGACACTATATACCCAGGGCCCTTGAAGGAAGTCCTCTAATTGTATTCATATAGACAATCAACCAAAATTTTTTAAAACATTTTTACTTTTTGAATTGCTTTATTATTAACTTGTCTGAAAATTCCCAGAGAGTATTTTAACATTATAAAGAAGCATTGTAAAACCTTAATAAATTATTCTTACATATGTTCCTAAATTGGAAGGGTGTACATAAGAAATCTCTCTTCCATTACCTTGCAGATATTATCAAATAAATTAACACATTCAGAAGAAGAACAAATTCAAGAAATCTTTTCCCTGTGTTTCTTGGAATAAAGAAATTCAATAAAATCTCATCTGGTTAGGAATTCTTACTGTCCAATAAGTTGAGAGTCACAGAGGGCCACCATTCAAAATAATGACCCTCTTCCTTGTCCTGGTTCTGAACAATTTAAGAAATAAAAGAGCAATAGGTGGAAAAACCAATACATTATTTTTAATACTCCATATCAGAGGGGATGATTTAAGACAATATTAACTAATTTATTGAGCTTATGTTGAGCCTTAAAATTAGGCAGGCTTTACCTGTTCTCTCCTGAGAGTAAATAAAGGCAACACTGGAGGAGGGAAGGTTCTCCAGACTAGCAGACCTGCATCGTTACTCCCCGGATGTAACTGGCTGTTTTGAAGAAAAAAGAGCTACCACATAGAGCCCCATGGCCACATGGCTGGCTCTTTCTCACAAGCTCTCACCTAGAGAAGTTTCTTCACCTTCCCTATGGTAGAATAAGTTGTAAAGTGGAGAGAGGTTGGAACATGTTTATGGGAAACCTCCCTTGCATAAACCTAAGGAATGCGGCAATGATGTTCCTCCAGCTTCTTGGAGAGAGTCAAATATATTACCTTTTCCAAAAGGATACATGAGTATCCAGTTCTCAGATCTGGTTAACACACACACACACACACACAGAGTTTTATTATTGATATAGTATATCTTATTTGCCTTAAATTAAGAGACATCAAAACAGATTAATTTTTATTTTCTTTATTTTAAATTTTATGATCCGTGCTTATTTTTAGTTGAATACTCCTGTTTTAATTTATTGATTTTTCCAGTTCCTATTTATCACAATTTTACTTTCTCATTTGTTTCAGTAATACTAAAAATTTCTTTTTAATTTTTTTAAATACAAGTGTGAATTAATTTACTGACTTTATTCAATGCGTTATGGGACAGGCTATATAGAGACACCCTAAAAATTGTGAAGTCAGGACCTGGAAAACCAGAATTTTATAAATACTGCTCTAACAGGTCAGAATGATCTACATTCAATATGGTGTCATGCTATTTCCCCATGGATTTGAACTAGTAGAGTCAAAACCAGGTCCATGATAGCTGAAAGTATGATCAATGATGCTTTTATTGAAAGCATTTTTTAACCAGTGGCTGCTTTAATGTCAAACAAGGTCCAGATTTTGAAGATCTTGGAAATATAGATACAGCTACCCTTCTCATCAGATTCTGAATTTTGTTCTGCATTTTGCTGTGAGAGTACTCTAAAATTGATGAATGTCCTTGGGAAAGATCCACTCTGAGGTGGTGACAGATGTTAGAGCATCTGCTCTCACATTTTAAAGTGCATTCTACATGATACAGCTCAATGCAATGGAAAGCAGCATTCAGAGTGGGAAGGGCCACAGCTGCGGTTGTAGCAGATCTTTCAGTGATGAAGCCTGTTGAAGAATCAAACTGGATCCAAAAGGTCATGAAGTTAGGCTGATGGAAATGCAGTCACCATCCCCTCTCTACTGTCGTGCCAGGTGCAAAGAGCAGGGAGAAGGAGATATACCAGCTGCTACTCTTGGGGTTATGATGGACTTCATTCTGTAATGAATATTCTGGGCATTTTCTTACTCCAAAATCTCATCAGCTTGTCCCCCCCCCCCATTCCCCCATAGACAAAATTCTAAGATCAATATTCATTCATTTGACTAATACGTTTTGAGCTTCTCATGTGGCAGGCACTGTGAGACTCTAGAAATTCAATCATAAATAGGACATTTTTCCTTTCAAGGACCTTAAGCCTAATTGGGAAGACAACATGTAAGTTAAAAGCCATATTGCACAACTGAGAGCTATGATATTGGCAAACAATGGAAGTTCATAAGAGATTCTTAAATGTCATAGAGAAGTCATAGAAGGTAGCTGGGTCAAGCCATTGACAAAGAGCAAATGGACTTTGTTTTAAGGACAATGTGAAGCAACTAAGCCTTTTAAACAGAGGAGGACAAGCTCATCTCCGTCTTGGGGAAAAAAAGAAGTCATTGGAAGCAGCCACCTCAACCAGCTTTTTTATGGGAAGACAGCACTTCCTAGTACGTCCAGTACTAATATACACTTCATTTAAAACATACGAAGGAGAAAAACCCAAGCCCAAAGAGGTTATAGCAGCCCAGGAGCCAGGAGAAAGCCCCCAGACAAAGATAATGGTAAGAGAGTGATAATTTCTGGTTCTAGTTGGCAGCTAGGAGCTTTACAGCTCCCAAGGGTTACTGGTGCTCATGCTGAACCAGATGGACTCACTCGGCCCAACGATCTACTCAGGCATATCCTATGATTCCATTCTTTAATGTCTGGTCTGTCTGTGGTTGAGACAATCACAGCTGTTGCTTGTTGTTATGCAATAGGTTGTAATGGTGAATAGGGTCTTGTCTTAAGACCTAGCTCAAACACAGAAAGGACTGAATTTCAAGGAGAGTCTTCTTTTGTACTTTTTCCTACTCACCAACTCTCCCAACTCTTCCTCAAAAAGCTCCCACAAGTAACACCTACAGCCAGAGTTTTTGACTTGACCATAAGCACAGAACAGTACCCTGAGGCCCTGTGCTGGAAACTGGGTCCAGTGCTTGGGTTTAATGCTACCTTGAAATTCTTATTAACTTTATTTCTGAATTTGTGGGTTTAAAAACTTTTTTTAAATTATTTTTAAAGTATTTATTTATTTATTTGAGAGAGAGAGAGAGAGTACAAGCATGAGTGGGGAGAAGGGCAGAGGGACAAGCAAACTCGTTGCTGGGCTGTGAGCCTGATTTGGGACTCAATCCCAGGACACTGACATTGTGACCCGAACCTAAGTCAGATGCTTAACAAGCTGAGCCACACAGGCATCTCTTGAGTTTGTGTTTTTTAAGCGAAGTCAGTGAAATGAGCACATGCCAGGTTCTTGGAGTTTCACCTCAAGTGTGGTCTTCCCTCCCATTGCCATCTTGCCTCCTCCAGATGGGTTCTTAGCTGTCTACTTCCCTGGCCCCACCCACCAACCATTCCCTTCAGTGGGCAGGACCTGGAGCACAGAGAAGTTCAGGTTCAGGTACCCACACTAGATAACAAGTCCCTGTGCAGGGCCCTGGGAGACTAGGAAGGTTGGCCCACACCTTTCAAGTATTTCTGTTTCCCAAGAAGTGAAGCAACAAATAGCATTTTAAAAACACCATAATAAGTAAGAGAGAAATTGCAGGAAAAAGGAAAACATTTCTTTCTTGTTTTCTGAATAAGAGACTGCATTTTCATTTTGCTTTGGTATCCACAACTTAGGTAGAGGGAAATATGTGGTCGTACTTAGAGCTAAATAGCAGATGTTCTCCTGGAATGAGCCAGGAGACTTTGGTTTGATAGGATCCCCACACTCTCTGATGTCTCCTCCACACTGAGATGGGTATTGGCATGTTTGTTTTTATTCCTTTTGGTCGGCCTCCCTTGTTGATAGTTCACTGTTTGATTTAGGGACATTCCTGTATACTACAGGCCTGCCGGGCATGCTTTCTGGAAGGGCCATAGCTTGAGGGAAGTTATAAATACTAATTGGAAGAAAGGCTTTGGTAGGGAAATCCAGCAGAGAGAAAGTATGAGGTAAGACTCTGAGTCCTGACTGAGAGAGCTGCATTATAGACAACTACTCTTTTCACATGGATGTTTGGAATTAAGATGTACATAATGATTATGATCTTCCTTTACCCACTATATGCCTCCATGACTTACTGCATCTGTGTTGTTTTGCACTTTTTGACCAAATAATTCTGTTTTTACACAGCAATTAACACACTAGAATTTGAAGAAACTATTTTTGAAATATAATTTGCACATTCTGATTAATTTCTAAAGACCTAGCTGCTTTTCAAGTCATAGTTTGTGTTGATAATGTTTGTGGAAATATTTTAGACAGGAAATTAAAGGGATTTCTCACAAGAGGAAGACGCTATTAGGAACAAAGCTATAAATAAAGATTAACTGCAATTTTTACAAGCAGGCCAGTTGCCAGAATAACAAAGGATTCTTTAAAGTGTTTTATCAGTTGGTTGATTTTGTGTGAAGGAAATCACTATCAAGGAAATGTAATGAAATGTCTTCAGATGTGAAATTCAGAAATAGGAATAGTTTCCATCCTATACACTGAGTCAATTGAATAATTAAAAAGACTGGAATGATGAAGTCTGGATATAATTGATAAGAGAAAAATGTAAGTTTCATTTGAATGTGGTAACCTAATGTAATATAATTTAATATAATAAAATGAGATCCACTCAACTCTTAATAGGATGCTTTATATTATTTGTATTTCAAGACAGGAAAAACAGATACAATATTTTACATAAATTAAGCAAATTAAAACTTTATATTAAATCAAAATTCAATGAGATTTTTTTACTTGCAAAAAAAGTTACATTTTAAGGTTAATTTGCTTGGAATATGTGTAGATGATTGTTTCTGACCTTTTGCACATAAATGTCATATTTACATTTTATAAATAATGAATTTAGGAAAGTTCATTCTGTGGCCATAAAAATCAGAAATGCAAAGTTTCTTCATTTTGTTGTCAGTCCCTTAAGAAAAGAGTGCTGTGTGTAGCTTTCTCAGCTCCCAGAAGGGCTCAAGGGCACTGAGAAGGCTTTAATAAAGTCACAAAATTGTATGTAGTCCTCAACTCAGGTGTGCTCCACTCCTGGGAGCAACACAGATGGAAAACAGCAGAATAAGCACTGTATATACTTTCAGATTTAAATCCCCCAGTGATCACATCATCAAGGTGAGTTTGGAGTTCAACTTCTGTGGTCAGTCTCAGAAGGATAGGTTTTTCTCCCTCTGCATTATATTCTTATCTCCCTTAGCTGTCCTATAATTCAATGGTAAGTATTGCTTGAGCTATTATGTAACATAATTTTGTAACTTATAATTATTGTAATTTTAAGAACTATCATTAAGTGCACCTATTAGCTGCAAGGTCCTGAGACTAGAGATTGTTACTGCCCTCCAGACAGGACTATAGGGATGACATATTAAATAAGAAACTACAATTACGTAGTAAGAAAGATGATGATACCGAGAAGCCAGAAAACAGTCAGGGGGCCCTCCCTGTGTAGCAAAGTAGAGGTTTCAGCAGAAAACCTGAGAGAGAGAAAAAAAAAAAAAAAAAAAGAACAAGTAGCATGAATAATAATATAAGAGTTCAGCATTGCTAAACAACACTTTAATAAAGCTATTTGTTCTTGGCTTATAAGATAAATGAGTACCAGGTCATCATAAAACTTAAGAAATATAGAGGCAGGCTGTATATGCAAGATATACACAAATATAAAAAGTACAATTTCAAATTATGCTTTAGTAAATATAATGTAGAGCTCTATTTTAAACCATATGTAGTTTTCTTTCTTTCTTTTTTTTAAAGATTTTATTTATTTATTTGACAGAAAGAGAGATCACAAGTAGGCAGAGAGGCAGGTGGAGAGAGAGGAGGAATCAGGCTCCCCACTGACCAGAGAGCCTGATGTGGGGCTCGATCCCAGGACACTGAGATCATAACCTGAGCTGAAGGCAGAGGCTTTAACCCACTGAACCACCCAGGCACCCCTCAAACTATATCTAGTCTTTCAAGAGGCAATCCAAGTTAAGCCCACACAAGTTTGTTGCATGCCTACTGTATTTTGTATACTGCAGGCATGCCTACTGTGTTTTATGTACTGCAGGTGGTTCTGAAGGATTCACATGTGGCCGTGCTTTAACACTAAATCCATTGAAATGCTGAGTGTTAAGACAAAAGAGATGACTTTGATCTCTCAGTGTTTGGAGATTTTCTTCTTAATCTTGCTCATTTAAACTAAAATAATTTATAGAAAGTAACAGATTATTATGTTGGTTTATAAAAGAGAGCATATTCACAAATCCCCCTTACTTATCTGTCTGTACTGTAGGTTTCGATACTGTAGGTCCGCTCTATTTGGTGGATGAGGTGATTCATTTTATGGAGTAAAATAATTTTCTTAAAACAGTATCTCACAAAAAAGCAGATACTTAGCTCCCCTCTTCCGGCATTAACTGACTGCCCAAAATGCCTTAACTGGCTTTTTTTTTTTTTTTAACAATTGACATAATTATAAACAAAAGTTAATTCTGATTTTCATTTTACTTCATAACTAAATCTTATTTTACTAACATTTCCTTTAGGCTTTACCTTACTAGTAAAAAATAAACTACAAATCATATTTTCCATTTGGAATAGTTCTCATCCCTTAGGAAAAAATCAATACATCAAAATTAAACTTCAAAACTGCATTAACAGCATCTTGGAGGTCAGATATTCTAATAGTCTCTGAGTGGAAACCAAATTATGGAGTTATTATATGTGGACAATATAATTATTTTTACCACCTTTTACTTTGGGGAATACAACAAAAAGGAATTAAATCTAGTATAAAGATTCAGTTAAAAAATAGAAGTGCATTTATCTATGTCATCTTAATACCACTGAATCTAATGATTCACACGAGCATTAGTTTTAACTTACGGAATCTGAATTAGACTGTGGATATTTAAAAGCTTTAGCAAAATAGCAAAATTAAAGAAAATAGAAATTGTTGGATTTGAGCAATTGACCTCTTTTGCAATACACTAACTCCTTAAAGACATGAAAGTATTATTTAATAGGATAGAAGAGCTGAAAGAAATTTTAGAAATCAATGAATCTAATCACATTCATTTTAAAGAAAATGAGAACCATAATAGTGAAATGATAGATATGATCCTTGGTTTCATCTCATAAGGACTATTCTAATATAACCTCCTTTCCCCCATACCTTATTTCCTCAGGTACCGCTCTCAGTATCCAGGGCTTAACTTCTTGGATAATTTTGATACTTGTGACAATTAGTTACTCTTCTATCTTCTGCTCTTTGAGGGCAGGGTTTGTATACGTTTTATTCTGGTATGTCCCTTGGCACACACTTCTTTGTTACCTCAAAGCAGGCAGATGGATTTGGAGGACAAGAACAAGCAGTTGGCTCATTTTCAGGGCCCCAAAACTGTTCTGTGTAATAATATAAAAGCCATTGTAATTTTTCCTGGTGATTCTTTCAGGATTATGTTGTCTTTAGAGAAATGTCTCTTTTTCCTTCTATATGATGTGGCCAGGGAGTGCTAATCGAGACTGTCATGTCCCTTTTCCCTTCTTAATTTGATTACAATATCCCCTATATTTATCGGGGCACATGGCTGCTTAGCTAGAGAGTGCATTTGCCCACCTACGGAGCAGCTAGGTTCTAGCCATGTAATGAAGTTTTTGCCCAATAGGATCTGTGTATGGAGGGGCATAAGCAGTCTGTCACAAAAGCTTAAAAGGAAGCAAGCTGTGTGCCACTTCTTCTTTCTGTCTTCTCACTGGCTAAAAGGTGGATACAGTGAGTCAACTGACCCTGAACATAAAGAGAAAGGTCATAGTCAAAGACATCAGAATTTAAAGAGAGATGAAATCTGGGTTTCGAGATCGCTTCATGGAGTAGGGTACAACCACCCTTTAACCCATCCTGCCCTCCCCGCCTTTTTTTTTTAAGATTTTATTTATGTTTTTTGAGAGAGAGAGCATGAGCAAGGGGTAAGGACAGAGGGAGAGGAAGGCTCTCCACAGAGCAGGGAGCTGGAAAGGTGTCTCATCCTAGGATGCTAGGATCATGAACTGAGCCAAAGGCAGACTCTTGACCTACTGAACTGCCCAGGCGCCCTGTGCTACAAGCTTGAAGTAAAAGCAGAATAAACTTTCAGTCTAGTTTAAGCAACTGTTCATGGTTTTTCGTTAAAGACCTCCAACCCCGAGAACCTATAACCTACAAAATGTCTAAGAATAAATTTTCTATATGTATCCTTGGGAAAGAGAAGAGAGAGAGAGAGAGAGAGAGAGTGTGTGTGTGTGTGTGTGTACGTGCATTTTCAAAGGATTAATCACAAAAGAAACAATTGCAACACAATATGCATATGTACACAGAAAAAACTAGAACCACAGAAGCAATCTTTAACTCATTACCTGGCAGGGATTTGAAGAAAGTCTTTACAAAACAAAAAGATTTCCTTTTCTTGCCTGTCACTTGCTTCCAATTTTTCTGGCTTCTCCAAACTGTACTATCTTTCACACTAGATATAAGTTCCAATATCTAGAACATTTATACATTTGAGAGTTTAGTTTAGTATAGCATCTAAATGACTTCAATTCAGGTTTATGCTATGGATCTTAGAGAATTTTAGCTCTGAGATATCTCTGAATGTCACTGGTTATCTTCTCCATGTAACCCTTTCTAGAGTTAGACGATTGTTTACATTTGTCTATCCAATGCATGGGGCTCTTTTACTGAGTAGGCACTCAGTAAAAATTTCTAGTGCCGAAGTATCTGCATTCAAAAAACACATATACATTATATGCCTCTGTGTGTGTGTGTATGTGTCTATAATGTATTTACTTACAATAAAGTGGAGTTAGAATGGTCTTACAAGTATTCTGTTAGAGATAAAACAAGTATCTGTTGCTTAGAAAGAAACAATGTAATCTACTTGAGAAAATTTTCACTAAGGAAATTTGTGGAAGTTGGGACTTCTTTTTGCCATTTATAATAATTACATGCACAAGGTAACCACAAGGCAGAGAATATACATGCTCTCTTCTAAGTGCATTATTTCCTTTCAACCAACTACTATAAACTTGACTACGACAGAGCATTTGATCTGTGACCTTGAGCAACTGAGAGCTACCTCAGAGTTTTGGCGATGATTAAATTAGATAATAAGTAGAAAAGTTGCTAAGACAACATTTATTACATCAAACACATTTTAAGTTCCCTTTATTTACAGTTTTCATTACCAACTAATAAAAGTGAAATTTAAAAAACCTCATTCTTCTGAAACTTTGTAAGCCAATGAACTGAGTTTCTATTGGAACCAGCTACTATTATTCTTATTAGTAATATAACTTTACCTCTATTAATAATGTAATAATTATAGCTAATGTTTGTTGAAAACTTTTTATGAACAGCATGGTACATACATCACCTCAGAGCAATATTATTGTGGAGCTCCTATCATTATCCTGACTTTCCAAATGAGTAAATTAAAGCTTATGGACACTAAGGAGTGTGCCCAAGTTCACATAGCTAATAAGGTATTCTGTCTATATGAATCTGGAGCCCATATCAATAACTCCGATGTACTGTTTTCTGTAGTGCTTATCCACTTAGTAATTTTGAAATCTGTAATTTTCTGAAATATTTGACTTAAAGATGGTGAAAGTCTCCCATCACTGGATAGTGGCAGAATTTTCACTTTATTTTGCTGGAAGGCAACACCAAGCATTTGTCGCTCTTTTCTTCCACCTCTGAACACAAGCAAGTTAGATTTTTAGAAAAGACCATGACAAATAACTGAACGTGGTCTGGATCAATAAAGCAGCTGCTTTAAAACAGCCCTGGGCCCCGGAATTTCTGCTAAACTATCAACATCTAATGTCAAAGTGCTCTTTGAAGGATGAAAGTCAGACTGATATCTTAAAAGTAATTTTCTTTTGGTAAGTCAGTGATTGAATTTGAGTCAGTTTTCCAAACTGTTTAATAAGACAACACAAAATGTGATTACTCATATCTCCTGCAATAAAGAAAATGATGATTTACAGAATTCTGAAGGTGTCTTGAGAAGGAAAAACATCCTGATCAAATAATTACATATTTACAATGTACATATACATAACATATTATGGGAATTCCACATATAACAAAGTAGGATAAGACCCTGTTTTTAGGATTAGTTCTATTGAATCATTTGATCATTGTTTTCACTACACACACACACACACACACACACACACACAAGTACATGGATGTGTTTGCATTTATATATACATATATACATATGCACACATACAGAGGTACATACACACAGGTATATACATATATATATATATATAAAACCTTTTGGGAAATGATGTGAAAATATGAAGAGAACATTATAGTTGTTAAAAATACCTGAAAAAATATTAAGGCCAATTCTCATGTAGTAGTATTACAGGAGACACGAAATTCTGAGAGGACATAGTAAGTAAGTAGATTTCTTTACTAGAGAACAACATGTAAGAGTAGAGACCCATGAACTGAATTCTCCATATTGCTGGATATGTGTATTTTGTGATTGTGACAGGGCATTTGACCATTAGCTTTCTCTTACATAAAGAAGTTTCCCTTCAGATATTTAAGAGCTCCTCAGATTTTAAACTATCTGGGCCTCCTTGGTCATCTTTTTATTTGCGTCCCCTTGGAATAGCAAGAAAAAAAACGTGCTTTATAAATTGTTCTTCCTGTCAGTAAATTATAGAAACTATGTTTCCTTTTGTAAAGGAAACAGGATTCCAGGGTGCCTGGGTGGCTCAGTGGGTTGGGCCTCTGCCTTCGGCTCGGGTCATGATCTCAGGGTCCTGGGATCGAGCCCCGCATCGGGCTCTCTGCTCCGCAGGGAGCCTGCTTTCCCCTTTCTCTCTGCCTGCCTCTCTGCCTACTTGAGATCTCTGTCTGTCCAGTAAAAAGTAAAATCTTGAAAACAACAACAACAACAAAAACCAAAACAGGATTCTAGACCAGAATCACACGAGCTACTTCTACCATCCCTGCCACTGCCCAGGGAAACAGTAGGAACAGGGGCATTAAAGGTCATTTCTACCATCTTCCAGAGGGTACAAGTGACCACTTCACATTCAAAATTTGCTTTTACAATCTCTCTTGCCATAATTTTTCTTATTTGTGATTGTTGCACATCTGTGAACTTTCATGAATATGTTACCTGAATTTTTACTCTAAAGTAGGGCAACGTTAAAAATGTACTTCTACATTATGCACTCTACTTCTGTAGTATGCTTCTTTTGTTGATGTCTAAGGTGATGATACTGAAAAACATTCAGAAGAAGGTACTAGATGATAAAGACAGTCCTGAGTTAAGAACAATAAATTAAAAGGCATAAGAAGTTCTTGCTTTTGTAGTACTTATAATAAATGCTTTTGACCAGCACAAAGAATATCAGCATGTCCCTTAGCAGATATGGCACATTCACAAATCATTCCTGATTTTTGTGCTTAAATTATAGCTTCCAACTACCATCCCCCCTAAAGGGAATAATGGCTTTTTTGATGAAAAAAATGGCTAATTTTAGGTCCCAGCTAGGAAATTTGAAGATGAGCCTGGGAAAGCCTATGCTTAAAAGCAAGAAAATGATAGCTTTTGTCAAGGACAGAGGAGCCAACTTGAAAGGGCTAGCACTTGCCAATGATGTGATTGTCTGAGCATCGAAAAAGATAATACATACTGAATCTATAAACCTCTGTAAGTTCATGATGATTATCAAATAAATGAGAGAAAGCTGAATGACAAGCAAATAAATCTTTGGAATCTACTGGAAGTAATTAGGGCACCTACGACTAATTCTGTCCCTCTCATACTAACTATATTTGAGGAAACCAAATAGTTTCAACTGAAAACTTATGTTCTTTACAAATAAATTCAGTCTGAGTTGCTAAAGAAATGATAAAATTAGAAAATAATCATTTGCCATACCTAATTAAATGATTGATTCAAGCAATAGTCATCAACTGATTAAACCATTAGATGAAAGGCTGATGTAAAACTTGCAGTGGAGGGATCAAGTGTTAGAATGTAACACCACTAGTCAAGAAACAGAAGGGGAACAAGAGACATTATTACTCGCCTCCTGATGTGATGCGATGTAATGCTCATGATGCTAATCATGAAGTTTTTTGCCCCCCCCCCCCAAAATGGAGTCTGAATCTAGAGCTAATCTAAAGTTACAGGAAATGGGAATGAGGATGTTAAAGAAAGAAATTAAATTACCCCAAAAGAAAATAAATATTTAAAATCAGAATATGATGCTTTCTATAGGATGGTGGGCACAGTTTCTACAATAAAGAGAAAAAAACAAGGGCAAGGAGAAGGCTGGAATGCTTTGCTGTAGTTCAAAGGACTTGTAGACTAGTAACCAAATAGAATCTGTAGACCTTGTTTCACATCCTTATTTGAGCCTATAGCTAATTGCTGAAAGGCATTTCTGAAACAACCTTGGAAATTTGATTATGGACTGACCTAAAATGATAGTAGAATGATTCTAATTTAGTTAGATACAATAAGAAAACATAGTTATATTTAAAAAATCTATATTTTTAGAGACACATAACAAAGGTGAAATGATTTGGGATTTGTTTTAAAACAGTTCATTAAAGGGCACTGGGTGGCTCAGTCAGTTAAGCATCTGTCTTTGGCTCAGGTCATGATCTCAAGGTCCTGGGATGAAGTCTCATGTTGGGCTCCCTGCTCAGTGGGAAGCCTCTTTCTGCCTCTCCTTCTGCCATACTCCCTGCTTGTGCTCTCTCTCTTTCTCTCTCAAATAAATGAATAAATAAGTCTTTAAAATAGTTCCTTAAAAATAGATGCATAGATAAATAGTTACAGAGAAAATGTGGCAAATTTTGATTAAAAAATGTTGAATTTTGGCAATGTCTTTATTGGGGCTCATTTAACTAACTAAAAATTTAATTATCCCCCTACTTTTATGATATCTAAGTTTTTTCCAGTATAAAATTAATTGGTAGTATGGTGAGTTGAGTTAGGAATTGCAGGTAACAGACATGATTGCTTATAAGAATCAATTCAGATCTGTACTTCCTTAATCTTATATTTCTTTAAAAAATTAGAATTGAGGGGCGCCTGGGTGGCTCAGTTGGTTAAGCAACTGCCTTCAGCTCAGGTCATGATCCTGGAGTCCCGGGATCGAGTCCCACATCGGGCTCCCAGCTCCACGGGGAGTCTGCTTCTCCCTCTGACCTTCTCCTCGCTCGTGCTCTCTCTCACTGTCTCTCTCTCAAATGAATAAATAAAATATTAAAAAAAAAAGAAAAAAAAATAGAATTGAGTTCAAAATGTAATATTCTATGTCAAAAGTTACTGGTACAATGAGCTATATACAACCACAAGGCTAAAGATATTGAATATCCTGAATTTCATGCCTGTCTTAGACTATTAGAGCATAAAAGTCCAAATGTAAAGAAATTTGTCTGAGGCACATCATTTTCCTGTAGTATGGTGTTTTTCTAAGCACCAATAACTCTTAGCATTATGACCTCTTTCTACCAGGAGATAACTTTTTCTAGAATTTCTCTTAGTCCTCTATGCATTAGTTTTCTATTTTTGGTTTTTGTCATAACAAAGTCTCAAAGATTGGGTGGCTTAAGCAGCAGAATTTTTTTCCTTCACAGTTCTAGAGTCTAAAGTCCAAGGTCAAGGAGTTGACAGGCTCAATTTCTTCAGAGGCCCTCTCTCTTTGGTGTGTAGGTGGTCATCATATTCTGGTGTCTTCACATGGTTTTCCCTTTGTGTCTGTGTCTTAATCTCATCTTACAAAAACACAAGTCCTATTGGATTCAGGTCCACTCTAAAGACCTCATTTTGCCTGAATTTTACTTCTTTAAAGATCTATCTCCAAATATGGTCGCAATCTTAGATACTGGGGATTAGGATTTCAACATATGAATTTGGTTGGGGGACACAATTCAGTCTATAACACCTCATTATGGTCATAAAGGTGAATTAAGCAAAATGTAAGGGAACTAAGATTTCACAATGACAGCTGAAGTTGGCAAAAGGAAAAATGGGACTACTTAAATAACAAAGAAAATACTGTCTAAGAGTAAAGACAGCCCTTGCACCCAGTCTTGGATCTTCTGAGTCTGTGTAAGTGAAAATCAGCAGACTGGACTTGGATTACCTATTTCCTATGAGAAAAATCCCTTAAAGTTTGAAAGGTAATTATTATTCTATTTTACATTCAACTGCCAAGTGACCAGCTCAAAATACAAATTTAACTGTGCCTCTTTTATAAGTCATCCATATTCTATTGTACCCCATCAATACTTGCTCATAGTGTTCAGACTTTTAAATTTTCCTGTGCTTTCATTGAAGAATTCATTCTGCTACCTCTCAGGATGGTGGACTATTAGTCTTCTATTGTGCTCCTGCAGCTTCACCCCACTGCACTGAGCTGTTTTCCTCAGTTACAGTTTGGGTTTTTTTTTTTTTTTAGCTTTTATTTATTTATTTGACAGAGAGAGAGAGAGAGAGAGATCACAAGTAGGCAGAGAGGCAGGCAGAGAGAGGGGGAAGCAGGCTCCCTGCTGAGCAGAGAGCCCAATGAGGGGCTTGATCCCAGGACTGCGGGATCATGACCTGAGCCGAAGGCAGGGGCTTTAACCCACTGGGCCACCCAGGCGCCCCCTTCTGCTACAGTTTTACTGGGAGATTAAAGGCAAGGTTCTAGGGGTGGGTAAATTATTTACTATGAACAAATCAAATCTCTCTGAGAATATAAATGTGAAATATAGGGTTAAATATAAATGATAAGTCTATCAACTATAGAACTTTCTGGATTACTGAATTGACATGAGCAATGGTTCTGACTCGAGAATGAATTTGGTGAAGCATCACTTTATTCTAGAATTGCCAGTGTCTATATTTAATGATACAAATGTTTGATAGGTTTGCTAATTTGGGTCTGAAGATTAATCGAGTACTTTGTGAAAGACTAATAAATATGTAAAAATAAAAGTAGAAAAAAAAACCTCTGAAAGCAGAGACATTCTCCAAAATCTGTCTTCATCAGCAGCAATCACCAAGATTAATACTAATTATAATCAATATACAAAAGACAGATTACATCTGTCCATTTCTTTCACCCTTTTTAAAATTCAAATATTATCATGGGTCTGAAAAGAGAGAACTACTCTCAGTGAGGAACTTGTTCACCCATGTTAGGTAAATTAACTCTTCTAGGGCACTAAAGTATCATTTAGTAAATGGTGTGTTTTGTGCGTGAAATGATATCTCATGTCCTTTAAATGCTCATTCATCTCCATGCTATGAAATATGTATAGTTAGGTATCTCTTCACTTTCTTCTTTCAGCTAAACTTTAGTTTTTAAAAATAGTCCTGAAATAAATGTGTTTATTTTTATTTAATACTTTAAAATAAACCACTCTAACATATTCATATTGCATTTTAACATTCAAAATAAAATTAAATATTTTTTAAAACCCAACTTTTTCTACTTTTATTTAATTGAAGAAGTAAAACCAATTCTATGAATTAGAGATAACTATATGCCAGCCCACACATGGTGATCTGATACCAGGAATATTTTTACTAAGAAGTCTGTGACAAAGTATGATTGATAGAAAATGCTTTTTAAAAGTCTGGATTGAGGGCGCCTGGGTGGCTCAGTTGGTTAAGCAACTGCCTTCAGCTCAGGTCATGATTCTGGAGTCCCAGGATCGAGTTCCGCATCAGGCTCCCAGCTCCATGAGGAGTCTGCCTCTCCCTCTGACCTTCTCCCCTCTCATGCTCTCTCTCACTCTCTCTCTCTCTCTGAAATAAATAAATAAAAATCTTTAAAAAAAAGTCTGGATTGATGTATTATAGCTGATAATAACATAATAAAGGCTCTCTCCCTGTGCCATATAGTGTCCTTTAAAGAAGCAATAGCTCTTGATTGGCTCTATGATTAAAACTATTTCCTGGATCCTAATCTTTCCTAAGATCAATCAAAAACTTTTAAGATCTTTTTCGGCCTCATGTGATCTGCCCTGCCTAACTTGATAAGAATTTAACTTCTGGTAATAACAACTCCTTAATCAAACTACATATTAATGTGTTTTTATACAACAAATATTTAATAGCTCATGTGACAGACACTGTGATAAGAGGTTAAAAAGAAAGTTGGTCCAGGGAGTTTAAAGTTTAGCAAGTATCTTGCAATATAGTTACTGAATTTCTCAAACATGTGGAGTATTCATATCTCTCTTTACCCTCTTTACGTCTAGAGGCTTCACAAATGCCATTTCTTCTGCCTGGAACACTTGCTCTAGCCTTCTGCCAACACTTCAACCCATTTCATCTCGGTAAGTACTATTTGGCCTTTATGACTCCGTATGAATTTTATATCTTCAGAAGAAATACTTCACAGACACCTTCCCCTTCCCACGCCACCTCTACCAACATAAATACTCTGCATTCACACACTTATTTTGTGCTGCCGTCAGAGCAGATACTCTATCCTTGCTTAGCACTTACCACACTGGAGATCACCACCAGCAAAAGAGCATCTTCATAAGGCCAAGGACTTTGTTTATCTTGCTTCCTATTTTATTCCTATCACCTAGCAAAATACCTGGGACATAGTGGCTCTTGGACAACCATTTGTTAAAGATTTAATATATATTTGGTGCACTATGTGACAAACAAGTGAGGCATGTATTATAATTAGACACATTTTTATAAGGTAAAACTGAGTGATGATTTCTTCTTTTGATAAGTCTAGTAATGATGGCTATGTACTAGTGATACAAGGTGAACCAAATACCATCAGTGCTGTCATTATTGGGGTCATTTTACTTCCTTAGAACATCTAGCTTCTCCCTGAAGTAATGGAGAGATCACTATTTTTCGAAACCACCCCCTCCATTACAAAACAGCCTCAATTGTCCTATAGTCCTTTTCAACAATGAACAACCATGTACTTCTTCATAACTTCCACCTCTTTGTCCTAACCTGCACCCCTAAGAAGCTAACCAGAATTCTAATCCTTTTTCTGAATGAAAGTTGGTCATATATCTGAAGCCAGATACCCCTTTCCTTCCTCCAAAATCCTTTTATTCTTAAGAAAATGTACTTTCGTGTTTTTAAAGGAGTTCTTAAAAGATGTGGCTACCAAAGTTTCATCATCTTAGATCTCTCCCTTTAAAAGTACTCTAATTTTTCACTGTCCCATTTACATTGAACAAAATATTACTTCTTATCTGGACAATAATTTCTACTGATTATCTTATTTTAATACCTTTCAGGAATTGCTTTTTGTGGATGGTTTACCTTGAGCTTGAGGAAAACCCAAAGCTCTAGGTCATCTTAATTTGATGGCAATCTGGACACAATTCTTAGACTTCTCTCCATTTTTTAAAGTCATATGGTTTCACTTACTTGTGGAGCATAAGGAATAACATGGAGGACATTAGGAGAAGGAAAGGAAAAGTGAATTGGGGAAATCGGAGGGAGAGATAAACCATGAGAGACCGTGGACTCTGAGAAACAAACTGAGGGTTTTGGAAGGGAGGGTGGTGGGGGGATGGGTGAGCCTGGTGGTGGGTATTGTGGAGGGCACATATTGCATGGAGCACTGGGTGTGGTGCATAAACAATGAATCTTGGAACACTGAAAAAATTAAATTAAATTAAAAAAAAGGTCTTCATTGAAATCACGACTATTGTTATCAGGATCATAGATTGGTGTGTAGAAGAGATTTCCTAAAGAAAACTACATTTTGTAGCATCCAAAGCAATGTTGACTAGCAGTGAAGAACTTGATATCATCACTCTGACTGCAGGATACAAAAAAAGGACCAAGAAGCAGTAAGGTGATATTGACATCTAGACTGAAAAGTAAGTCTACTGAAGAAAAACATTCTTCCTGGCCTCTCATTCCAGAAAAATATTGCAAATAGATGGAGTCTTTCTTTAGAACAGCATGTCTTCTATTTAAACTATAGGCCTATAGGCCCTTTGCTCTCATTTTCAGAGTCTGGAAATTCATATCATTTCTTAGAGCAAGACTGTGGAAAACACAGTGTTCTGACACCATTTTACAGCTATTCTTATACTTTTTAATTTTTGTTAAGTGCATTTTAAAATTAAAAGGAAATCTTTAGAACTCCAATTGAGTTTTAGCAATGAATCTACAGTCCATTATATTTTAAGCTCTCAGACTTTTGCCTTCTTTCCTCTTTTAACATTGAGAATATGGGATACAATAAATTACAGGTATTAGATTCCTGGCAAAATGCAGTTTAGGACACTGCACGTTTTTGCACAAAGTGCAAAAAAATCAATCTTTTCTGCTGTCATAAAGCTTATTGAAAACTGCTATTGTGCCATTAAAATTAATGTAATCGCTTTTCTCTTTCTCTCTAAGTCCTGTTGCCCTTTTGGCCAACCCCTACAGGTCACTGCCCCTTGAAGACAATGAGTCCTTTCTGGTTCTTCCACTCGAATTAAACACTGAAACTAATGCTGTGAAATGTTGCCTTTCTAATTCATATTTTACACAAAAAGATTTAATTTTCACATAAGATGGCTGAATTTCCATTTGGATATTTCCCATACTCTTTGCATCATTTAAAACCCACTGCTATAGAAATGTAGAGGGAAATGGGCTCTCTTTTTGAAATATGCTTGAAAAAGGCATCAAACCTGAAATAATTTACAGCAACTTTTTGATTTAAGACAAAACTTTTGGGGTTTTATTAGGCTTTAGAATAAGACTTGGAAGTTATCTACAGTATATTAATATTTAAATATAAAGAATTATGTATTCTATGCAATACAGATCTTAACTCAAAATGCAGTAACCACGCTTTTGGTATTAATTTAAGCATTTGCTTAAGAAAATAAACCCTCATTTATAATGCTCTAAAATTAATCTTATAACAAAATTTTCCCTTACCAACATTTAACCAGCTTATGGGTTAACATCACTGACCTTGGGGGGCCTCTCACTGGTCAGAGCTTTGGGTGCACGGCAGCTACCTTATATCGATGCAGGCTTTTTGATCAGTGAGACAATTGGAAGCCCAAGCTCCAGGTCCTCCAACTGGCCTCAAAGGGGGCAGAAAAGTCCTTCTTCTTCACTTATTTCCTCCAACCCCCACGCTGGTAAAATATTCATTAGCTAACATCAAATTACCAAACCCTCATGAGAAGTTGAATTCCTCCCTGATCCCCACTCAACATAAGCAACTTCTCTTGACAGTCATTAGTCCTTGACCCTTATATATAAGGATTTGATGGGAATTGTTCTTACAGACATGCCGTGCTAGGATTAAAATGACATTAGTACGATATAAACTGCAAAAACTTATAAAATCCACCAATTAATTTATATTAAATTTTGCTTACACATTTTCCCCTGTCAGGTGCACACATCCTATTTGGTGAAGAAAACCTATAATAATACTCACATCCTATTTGGTAAAGAAACCTGTAATGTATTTTACTGTGTGATTGCATGGCACAGTCACCTTTATTTTCTTGCTGCTGGCAAAAAGAAATCGCTTCCACTCTTGTCTAAAGCAAGTATTTTTGGTACTTGCCAAAGGGAACCAGTAGGAAACTAAAGACACAGTTTGTTGTACATCTTGGACTCAGTAAGGAGAGGCTAATAGGCAGGAATCCCTTCTCTAATTCATTGTCATAGCCTTTCATCTCTTTCTTTGCATACCTACCCGTCTCTGTTTCCTCAGTGCTAAGATGACACCCTGTCCTACCACATGCTGAGGAGTGAGGTATGGTGTTCTTGAATCTCTTTCTCCACTCTGTGTCCCCTCCCCTAAGACCCTCAGCCTTCACACACGGAATTGAAAATCAACCAACACCCCTTTCAGGCTATCTTAAATCATCCCTCTTCTGATTCATAAAAATGCACACATAACCTAAATAATTGACTGCCTACCTTAAGGTCTCCCTTTGATATGAATGGTATTTTAAAATAATAGCATAAATTGCTAAAGGAAGAAAGAACTATTAAGAGATTTGAATTCCAATTAACTGTCAGTGATTGCTTTGTAGCTCTGGGTCAATTGCACTGAGAATTTTCAGAGATCAGTGTTTTCCGAGGGTGGCAAAGGACAGGATCCTGGAGGCTTGCAAAACCCCTCAATAGCCTTTGAGACCCTCAGTTAAACTTCAGTTATCTTGGAAATTTACTTAAGAAGCATACCTCATTTCCTAAAGTCAGAAAAGTGAGGAAGATTTCCTATTCCTTTATATGTTTATACCGGACTATTTTCTTCACATTTCTCAGGTTCTTTTGCTTTTGTCCTCTATCTTCCCAATCACTTGATTAATAGCAACCTTCAAAACAAAACATTTGAGACTGGTTAATTGAAAATTTTGAATGGATCAAAGGAGTGTTGGAGAAGGAAAATTTTATATATCAGTCACAGAAAACCATTAAATATGTCTTATAGTAACTAACATTAAGTGAGGCTTTAAAGTATTCTGTTCATTAGGGTATTATTTATATTAAGGTACATTTTATAAAAATTTTAGATGATATTATCCTCATATTCCATATGAAGAAACTAGGGTTTGAAATCTGTCAGTTTAGCTCCAAATCTCATAGTAGCCAAATTATTAAATAAATAGTTGGTATAGAAGTTACAAAGATGCATACATGTCTCTTCCTTCAAACAATGCAGTCTTGGAAATCAACATGCTACTAGGGAAAAGACAAACAAATATGGGTAGTAGGCAATGTCTTTCTCATGCTTTGTGTTTCAGTGACATAATGCTCTTAATTTTCTTCTCCAATTCAAGCTGAGTAAGTAAGTTTTGAGAGAGAGGATACATGGCTCAGCCTCCCTTCTTCTGAGACTTGGTCACCTAAATGAATACACGCGCTCTGATATGTTCTCAGCCTAGACACTGTGTCAAGGCTGCAGTGTTCCAGTGCTGTCAGTGGATGGGTAAGTCCGTGGAACGTGGAGGACAAAACCAGGATGCCACTTTCTCTAATAGCTCTATTGGTAACCAAGCTAACATTTTCATTTCCGCACGGCTGTTTCCTCTGTCTTCCTTCAGTAGATGTCAAAATTTGAAAATGTGGGAGGAGGACAAATATTTATTAATCTTATCAAATACCAACATAGAACTAAAGGATAAATGATGTTTCAGAGCTATTAAATAAACTGTCAAAGTATCACAGCACCCACTGAGGGGAGGCACCAGTTCTGCTGCAAGATTAAAAGCACTTTCATAGAGAAGATAGATTTTAGCTTAGTCTAGATAGAACAGTAGTGATGATGCAAAAAAACTGGGGAGATCCAAATTTTAGGCACATGAAATACAGCATATACAACATGGGTACATTCCCCCAAAGTCAAGCACAAGAACATTAAGTTCATTTTATACGTGGTGCATGGTAAAAAGGGTGGAGAGCTAAAACCAGAGAAACTGTGATGGCCAGATGACAAAGAAAAAGCTCTTTTATTTAGTACACAACAGACTTCCACCAAGGTCTATCATGCAGGTGACTAACATATTCAGAGGAATCCAAATCTGACAATAGTGTGAAGATGGCTGTTAGTTGGAAGAAATGGGAAAGCAGCTTCTGGCAGCAAAGGGGGAGAGGATAAAGGGGTAACCTTCATCAGGGCTTGTAGAATGAATGAGGAGAGAAGATTGGTATAAGATACATGCCACGTATTTTTTAAGATTCAGTGGTAGCTTTGGTGGGGTTGGTACAGGAAATTTTTTTAACATTTAGTGAATAATATATTCACACAATTTCAATTATGCCTTATAAACATGTAATTACACACGAAAACATTTGCCTTTAGTAAGTACCATAGGATTTTAGGGGAAAAAAGGAATTAGTAAAAAATTCAATTAATGTATATCCCTTTGAGTTTTATAAAATGCAAATATAAGCTTAAAATATGATTCCAAACCTCAGTTACATTTATTGTAAGCTATATCAATCTGCTCTGCATAAAATTAAAAAACACAAAATAAAGTATATATTTAAAAAATTTATTTTAATTTAATTTTTTTATTTGACACAGAGAGAATTTAAGCAAGGGGAGCAGCAGGCAGAAGTAGAGGGAGGAGCCCTGATGTGGGGCTCAATCCCAGGACCCTGGAATCATGACCTGAGCCGTAGGTAGATGCTTAACATACTGAGACACCCAGGCACCCCAACAAAGTATACTTTAAATACTTATTAAAAAAATACTTACAAATTCACAGCCTGGAAAATAAAATAAATTACTAGGGGAGGTGGGGAAGAAAAAAGAAAAGAAGTGAGAAGTAAGAAAAAGAAAGAAAAGAAAGGGGAAAGAAAAAAGAAAGCAAGCTTAAATCTGGAATAGATAACAAACACCAAAGCCAGTGACTGGTGCTCTTGTTAAGTCACTATTCCCTGAAGGCCCTCAGCTTCAGGTCCTCCACATAAGACAAAAGATGAAAAGAGGACCTAGGAAAGATGGGAAGTTGTGTTTTAAGAAAATACCATCCATAAGCTTAGTTCTAAAAGTTACAAAACTAAAGAAGAAGAAATTCACAAAGAGGGTAATCAGGAAAATTACACCAGAGTCAGACTCTCAATGAGCACGATGTTTAAAAATCAAGAAGTCTGTCAATATAAAGTATTGGAAAGGTATGGAGCAAAAGGAACTCTTCTAAGTTGTAGGCTGATGGTAAAACAGCAGGACCATAAATTTGAAGGTGCAAATCCTTTACACTGAGCTTTCTCCACCATGGCAATATTGATACTTGGAGCTGGATCACTGTTTGAGGGGGTGCCCTGTGTTTTGTAAGATGTTTAGCAGCATCTCTGGCTTCCATCCACTAAATGATGGCAGCATTCCTTATTCCTCCTTCCAAAATGTCTCCAGGCATTGCCAAATGTCTTGGGGAGGGAAAAATCATCCCTGGTTGAAACTACTGCTCTATATTCAGCAATTCTACTCCTAGATGTTTATGGCAAAGATCTCTTGTATATTTGCATTAAGAGGCATGTATATGAATCAGAGTAGCATTGTTTATAAATCAGAAAAGTAGATATAATCCTAGGAGATTTGTGAGTATATCTTATAATATAATTAAATAGTGTATAATTTCACTATTGTGTAATAGTAAAAAAATGTAATAACATGTGTGCAGCTCATACAATATTCAGAACATAAGAAGACTGCAGAAGAATGGTTGGGATTTTGCTCCATTTATGTAAAATCTAAAAAGATGCAAAACTAAGAAAAAGTATAAGAATTTATTTTAGATGATATCTACTTGCTAAAACTATGACCAAAAAAAAAAAAAAAAAAAAGAGAGAGAGAGAATGAAAAGCAAAATATTCCAGATACTGACTACTTGAGGGAATGGTTAGGCTAAAGGGCAAAGGATAGAAGTCACTTAGTGAGCTTCAGAATACTGGTAATGTTTGATTTCTTTAACTTGATGGTAAGTTCATGGTTGTTCATTATACTATCTTTCCAAATGGATTCATTTGGAATTCATTATTTTATTCATATATATTTTATAATTCAAATATATAAATATAATACCATATACAGTTTAATATTGCTAGAGGATTTGCTGACACCATTGTTTTGACTGTTGAGGATTCCCCTCTCCTTCTAGAAATGTGCCCCCTACCCATTTTTATTTGTGGAACTGTTTATTCTTACCACCACTATACCCATGCATCTCCAATAGGAACTTACAGGTATGACGTTTTGTTCTCATGGTCATAGGAGTTTTCAGGGATCACAACCAATCACGGCACGTAGATTAGTTTGTTAGGGCTGTCATAACAAAGTACCACAGGTTGGGTGACTTAAGCAGCAGAAACTTATTTTCTCACAGTTTCAGAAGCTAGGAAGTCCAAGATCAAGATGTTGGCGGGTTTGGTTTTATATGAGGCCTCTCTCCTAGGCTTGCAAATAACCATCTTCCCACTATGTCCTCAGATGGCCTTTCCCATGTGTATGTGCACCCGTGGTGTCTCCTTTGTGTCCAAATTTCCTCTCTTAAAAGGACATCAGTCATGATAGAATGGGGTCAAATGAATGGCCTGATTTCAACTTAATCATTTCCTTAAAGGCACTAATTCCAAATGCAGTCACATTCTAAGGTACCAGTGGTTGGGGCTTCAACATATGAATTTAAGGGGGACAGAATTCAGCTCCTAAGAGTACCCAAGACCCCTAGCCCCATGAAAGTTCATTCCCAGTACTTTTGAGCTCAAGCTGGAGGTCAGAACTTTAAAACTCATTGTTCTGGGGTGCCTGGGTGCCTCAGATGGTTAAATGTCTGCCTTCTGCTCAGGTCATGATCCCAGGGTCCTGGAATTGAGCCCCACCTCAGTCTCCCTGCTCAGCCAGGAGCCTGCTTCTCCCTTTCCCTCTACCTCTCCACCCACTCCTGCTCTCTCTCTCTCTCAAATAAATAAATAAAATCTTTAGAAACAGAACAAAACAAAACAAAAAAAAACCAAACACCTCATTGTTCCAAGGCTAGGAGGATGTAATTTTGTATCTGTTTAAACTACATCCTCCCTCAGAGAAAACCTATCTAGTTGTTGAAGGGCTACAAAAAGAAGGAGAGAGAGAGAAAAAGATTTCTGCAATATTCATATCTGTTTTCAATCATCTTTGGGCTTTCTACTATTTAGCTATGTGAACTGATTCATTTCTCTTTATTGCATATATTATTCAGGCGTGCTTTTTGGTAAGTGAGTAGAGTCCAATTTAAAAATACTTGCTTGCAAATATGGAGTATTTTGAAACTAAAAATTACCCCTGTTTCTCTTAGATATAAGACTTGGAAAATAGTTTGCATATGACTTTATTTTACTTCAGTTATTGATAAAATATGGTGTTAGTGAAGTATTTTATTACAGATTACTTAATTTTGCCATCCTAGCCATACTTTTTTGGTGACTATCCTGCCTAAAGCATGAAATAACTGCTAAGGTACTACAAACGTGTGTAACATTAAGGCTTCCTGTCTAAATCATGTGACTATAATATTTTTTTAAAGATTTTATTTACTTATTTGACAGAGAGAGACACAGTGAGAGAGGGAACATAAGCAGGTGAGGGGCTGTGAGAGAAGGAGGCTTCCATTAAGCAGGGAGCCCAATATGGAGCTCGATCCTGGGAACCCAGGATCATGACCTGAGCTGAAGACAGATGCTTAATGACTGAGCCACCCAGGCTCCCACCATATGACTATAATTAATGAGATTCACAAAACGTCCATAAGGATGAGAACTGCAATTATTTATTAAGTCATATTTCTTTAAGAGTAGCTGCATTAAAATTGACAAGATCTGACTCTCTTATATACTTATAACTTATATACCTCCTTAATACTTAACCAGCACAGCTAGATTGGCAGTGAGACTCATCAAACCTTATGAAAAACAAACAACAAAAAAAACCATCAATTATGAACATTCATACCATCCATATTTCTAGAAAATTGTTTTATCTTTGTAGATTAATAATAACATCTTAGACTATAATCAGTTTCATTTTAAATATTATAAAATAAGACTTTTTTGCCATCTTTATTGGCATTGGAGTAAAGATTTTTCTATCTGATTGACAACAGATGAAAAGTATCTATATATTCTGCTGTATACAGCAGGAATCAGTTATTTGGATTACATCATAATATAGACTTTTATTGATGACTTTGATGATAATTTTTCTTGAAATAATTCTAATAATTAAATCTCAACATTATTCCATTCTTCTTACTTTGGATTAGTAAATTTTGAATTTTCTATGAGAGTCATTTGGAGCATGTCCATCTATTTATGTATAAATATGTATTATTAACACAATAATAAGCCTTAGGAGGTATACAGTACAGATCATATTTACTGAAGTGAGATCCAAATTCAGGCAGAAAATAAGCATATACTTCTAATTAAACATGACATACTTAACACACACTTGTCTCCATTCCTCATGAAATTCCCATAAAATGACAGTAAAATAATTTTAAAATTATACTCCTCAAATCGATGACAATAGAAGAGGAACCACATAACGCAAGACATATCAATAAAATTTGGGAAGCCAGAAAATAGATATATGATGGTTTTAGCAGATTTAGCAGATTAGAGAAAATTTTTTGAAAGCCAAGGTGATTCATGCCATGGACACTAAATAAGTCTTAGGGTCTGGAGACACAAGTGTCTCTTCAGGATGTTTAATAGTAGGACTGGGTGGAAGTCTATATAAGGAGTATTAGGATGCCCAGACATCTCCCAGGTAACAGACTGCATAGTTAATCCTCTGCTACCTCAGCAAAAGCAAGAGATTTTCCCTGGTAACTGCATGACTGATGCTTTGCCTGAGGCGACACCAGGATTGATTGAGGGCAAGAATAAGTCCCAGAGTTTGCACACTAAAAAATGAATTTTCCCCAGCCCCTCTCACCCTTGGCTCCCAGAACAATAACAGGTAGGCTTTTAGACCCAGAAAGAGATTGGAAAATCCTTTTGCAGAAGAACTGAGTAGTTCTACAAATGTAGATTAGTGTACTTATAAATAATAAATAGAAAGTGAAAGATTGATGAAGAGAGCAAAACTTGGCTTCATGGTAAATCAAAGGTTTTATTGATGAGAAAATGTGGAAGAAAGTTAGCCCTTTAGCATACATGGCAGAGAGCCACAATCATCTTCCAAATGCCTAACAAAAGGCTGCACAAATGCCAATAATAACGTATGAGTGAGTGAGTTTTACCTCAGAACTTCAGTAAGCATATCCATCTCTCTCTAAACTCTGTCCCATTTCAACAGGTGGAAAGAGGCCTTCTCATCAGAATGAATATACCTGTTAATTCTTTGGAATGAATGCTATATAGAATGGTTCAAGACTCTGTATATCCAGAAAAAAAACAAAACAAAAAAATCATTTCCACCCATCATCCTCAGACTTTCCCCCAAGTATATTCCCTTCAATAGAATGAAACCAAATTTTTCTTAGAAATCTTGAGAATCGGGGGCCCCTGGGTGGCTCAATCAGTTAAGTAACTGACTCTTGATTTAGCCTCAGGTCATGATCATGGGGTTGAGATCAAGTGCTACATTGGGCTCTGCATTGGGACATGGAGCCTGCTTAGGATTCTCTCTCTCCCTCCCTCTCTGTCCCTCCTCACCCTCTCCCTCTTAAAAAAGAAAAAAATGGATAAAAAGAAAAGAGAAGAAAGGAAAAGAAAAGAAAGAGAAATTTTGAGAATCATGCTAACTAGTACCATGTGGATTTTATCTTTCATGCTATTCTGTAGTCCCTAGAAGCAAAAAAACAAACAAACAAAAAAACCCACAAAAAACCAGGCCCAATACCTTCCAGGTAAATCCATTAACAATAAGCTAGAGGGTGCACAGAAATTCTTATTGTCATTTCAGTTCCTCAGTAGCAAATGTCAATAGTGAACCAAGGTCCCCAGACATTTGAGGAAAGCCTGAAATATGAAAAACTAAAAACAAAATAAGCAAGTAGCAAAATGGAAATAAAAAGTCTCAGTGCTAAGAGGAAAGAGGAAATTGTCAAATAAATCTTAACAGCTTAAAGATAAAAAAAGGATTTTATTGACACAAAGCAATAACGCTTGTTTCAAAGAAGTTTTAAAGAATAAGAATTTTCATAAATTAAAGATATTAAATTTTAGAATTTTAAAATTTTAAAATTAGAATTTTAAAATTCCAATAGGAGAGTTGGAATATAAAGTTAAGGAAACTCACAAACAGAAAATAAAACACAACAGAGCAAAACAGAAATAAAAGAAAAAATACATGAGCACCCCTTATCTCGCCAGATGGCTGCAGGTAAGGCTGCTTGCCACCTACAATAGGGTCATCAAGGAAGACAGGGCTGGGGAACCCATCACCACCCTCCCAACCAGCTCCTGCCGGGAGCCGTTTTGCTTACAGAGATAGCATAGGTGCAGACCAGGTGGGTGCTCTGTTCCCTGACCACCTCTCTACTTTCTAGTAGGCCAAGCTTCTCAGCTCTCCTCCAGGTGTCCCTAGAGGGCAAATCCCTCTCTGGAGGAATGCTTATTAGAAGAACTGCTTGGCTAGAGAACAGATGTGGGGAAATGCTGTTCTTTGACCCCAGAGTCTCCTATACCCTACCTAACTGCACTTGGTGGCTCAAGGAAAGACCACCTCATGGGGATACCAAAGCAGGTGCCCCTCTGTTTGGATTTCAGGGAAGAGGTATAGAAGTGCTCACCACTCTGTGGGCCTGGTATTTCCACTTAGCCGCACCAGGATCCAGGGAAGTGCACTCTATCCCATGGGTGACATCAGCACAAATCCAGCAAGCTGTCCTGGTGGACCAGGTATACAATGAAGACCGGAATAGCACTGAAAATGAACTTGTCCTTGGAACCAGAGCCCTCACAAATAACCACGGGCTGTCCTTTGCTGGCTAAAATAGAAGACATTAAACACACTTCTAAATAATCAGTGAGTCAAAAAGATAGTCTAAAAGTAATTTAAAAAATACCCAAGAGGATGAAAATGAATCCTGAACATAATGAGGGTCATATGTGGCAGCCCTAGCACAATTAAAAAAGTACCCAGCAAGGCACAAAGTTGTGCTATTTCAGCAGACCATGAATAAAAGTAAGATCTGAAAATATGGTACAAATTAAAAACCAGGTCCATAGAAAGGATCTAGAATATGAATTGCATTTGACTTCTCAAGAGCAATTATGAAAACCAGAAATTAATAAATTAGTAAAGATCTTTAATAATAAGAATAGGAAATAATTCTTTTTCTGGAGTTTTATATCAGAAAGACTATACAGTAATTGTGTTCTTAAAATGGACAGTTTAGTCATACAAGGTCTCAAATATTACCTCTTCCAAACAATGATTAGCAAAGGCTGCTAAAGCATTATATAATGTATGTTACTATAATAATATTAAGACATCATAGCTTAGAGATATATGCTCACGTATTAAAGATGGACTAGGCTAATGATGTTTTGCAACCCATGGTGGTGTTTGGTCATATGCTGAAAATTATCAAATTTGGGTGATAAATATACAGGGTTTCATTACATGATATTCTTTCCTTTTGCACATGTTTTAAATTTCTGTAATAAAAAAGGTTTCAAAAAGTCCAAGTGTATATCACCCTTTTCTCAGGAAAGATGTGTTTCTCCAAACATGGGCGTAGAATGGGAAGTGAGGAAAACTGGGTACAGAAAGTAAGTGAGTCAACGCAGGAAAGGAAAGAAAGGAAGGCCTAGGGTGATGGTCCCAAGAGTAACAACTCAGCCAACCAATAATATAACAGATGGAAGCATATAGTGATGCCAGGTTCTTCAGGCAGGTGTTTTAGAGCCCAACACTGTTAGCTTAAATATTTCTGTAGGCAGGAACCAACTTCCTCTAAGTGTCAGTTTCCTCTGTGTGAAATGAGAATAACTAATATGGCCTAGTTCATATGGCTGTTGTAAAAATAAATGAGAATATTTGATTAAAACAAAATAATTGTAATAAATAATAGCACAGCAATAGTAGTACTGAATGGTGGTAGCAGACATATTTGTTATGATTTGCTGCATACCACGCATCACTACACTCTTCACTTACATTTTTAAATTACTCTTCATCACCCTGAAATGTAGGTAGACTTATCCTTTATTCACAGATGAGGAAATTAAAATCAGAAAGCCTTGGGGATTTACCTGTGCCAGCTGTGAAATATCATTTCCAGGCTTCAGTTCACTTCTGACTACGTCTAATAACTTCTTTCCATTAAAAGTTAATATATTTTAATAAAAAAATTAAAGAGCACACTCAACGTAGCTTCTGATAAATTGGTGAGGGACTGTTGTTGTAGGACATATTCAATTTCTACAGTTATTTTCAATTATTTAACAAAGGACAGAATAGTTGGGGGAAAATATGTTTTAAAGGTCTGTGAAAAATTTGGGGGTAAATAATACATAAAGATAAATGAACTTGTCATAAGACAGGGCAAGGAGAATATTTATATCATGTCTGAATCCACTAAAATATTAAGAGGCATTGCTTACATATCTTCTCTCACTTTTTTTTTTTTTAAGATTCTACCCATTTATTTGACAGACAGAGATCACAAGTAGGCCGAGAGGCAGGCAGAGAGAGAGGGGGGAGGAAGCAGGCTCCCCACTGAGCAGAGAGCCTGATGTGGGGCTCGATCCCAAGACCCCGAGATTGTGACCCGAGCCGAAGGCAGAGGCTTAATCCACTGAGCCACCCAGGTGCCAAACTTTTGTCAAAGTTTAAGATCGTACTGAAAATTATGAATGGCTACCTTTTCACTCAATAGTAAATATAGTAATCAGAAATTAAAATTTCTTATATGTTACTTATATCTTTATAATTACAAAATTTTGTAATTTTCTTATGTATAGATTAAAATTGCGTTTTTCATTATATCTATTCTGTAAGCTGTAAGCCGGACAGACTTGTCCAGGCCAGTTTTACTAATCTTATGCTTAATGCTGATAGAGTTTCTGTGCAAGCATTCATGGTCAAGGGCATTCTATTTATAAGAAATATCTCCACTCTTCAATGATATAAATTTTTTTAGCATATTTTACAACATTCATTCTTTAACTGATTAAACCATTTGGTCCTATATAAGTGCAAATTTAACATTTCCTTTTGGAATGAACTATGAAATTCTAATACCTTTGTCTTCTCCTGTGTAAAAGAAATTTACAAAAATGTACAGGTGTAAATCAGACAAAGGTAAGTGAAACAACCATCATAAGTAATTAACATGAAGGGTAGATATTGCTGGTTGAAATAATCTGCACATTTTCCCATAAAATATTTACAGTTGTTTAGTGTAAACCCTAGTAGTTATTGAATGAATTCTCCAGATTGTCTGCCATCTATTAATCAAGACATTGTTTTATTTCTGGTTCCCCATGCAGTGAACTCTCAGTCCTACATTTTAAAAATAGCTTTAGAAACATTTCCCACTATCTACAGTATTTCCTAATTAAAGATGATTCATGTCACAAATTCCAATATTCCATTTCCAAAAGTTATGCATTTTTAGAAGCACATTAGTAACATGATATTGGCTTCAATAACTAAATATCAAATCCTTCTTTATTTCTAACTCAAAAATATCCAAATGAGGGATACCTTTTGTTAGGGAATGGAGAGAGAGATTCTTGGTGATGATACTAATATGCAGTAAATGGAGGTAGTTTTATTTATTCATTTATTTTTTTAAAGATTTTTTTAATTTATTCATTTGACAGAGATCACAAGTAGGCAGAGAGGCAGAGAGAGAGAGAAGAGGAAGCAGGCTTCCCGCTGAGCAGAGAGCCCGATGCAGGGCTGGATCCCAGGTAGAGGCTTTAACCCACTGAGCCACCCAGGCGTCCCTGGAGGTAGTTTTAGATTCTGATTTCCAGGTCACACCATAGGCTAATAATGGGAGTCTATAGTGATGGAAACCAGATATTAGGATTTTTAAAGTCCTCAGGAAGTTAAAATGCAGCCAGTTCTGAGAACCAGTAAGGCACAGCTAAGTGAGCAGCTCCTATAAATAACAATTTCCCAGAACTCTTCCCAAGTTCTGGTTATCACTGCTGTGACGCAGCAGCTGGGAAGAACACTTACCATGGTTGAATCAAAATAAAGCAAAACAAAACAAGAAGAGAAAAGGAAGGAGTCAAAGCTATACACTATTAGTATGAAGGTGCAGACGCAAGGAGTTTCTGTGATACAGAAGAGGCCCATAGCTCTTCGAACCTAATGAAAGCTATTGTGAATTTGCCCACGAGACAGACCAAATTCTGAATGCATAGGAGCCATCTAATGAAGCAGGCTCACTGGCCGAAAGATAAGATGTGTTCCAGCAGTAGGCAGATGGGAAGTATCTACTAAAAAGGAACCTGCTGCTTTTGGACAGTACAGGTTTCCACAGAGTTCCAGAATTCTCCACTAGAAAACTCCAATTTGGTTTCCCCACTTTCTGACTGCTACAATATAGTTTTCTCTTTGCTTTTGTCTTCAGTCTTTAAAACTGTCTATCGTACATGAAGTACCTAGTGAATGAGCAGGAATTATTAGCCAATGTAATTTTAATTGCCTGCAAATGGAAGAGAGTAGGGAAAAAGGTGTGTAAACATACCCTATTTCTCCATTTGAAGCCTGCTCATATAACTCATATTTGTATTCAAGTAAGTTATTTTACCTATCCTGCAAAATAAAAACTTTATCCAATGTGTGTGTCATCCACAATCAGAAGCCCCTCCAAACTTAAAACACAATGGCTTTGAAATATATTGCTTTCATAGATTTATTTTTCATGTCTATGGTTTAACTACCTATAGGTTATGAACTTCTAGTAAGAATATTTAGTTTTTACATCCTGTCAATATCTGTGATTCCTTTCAAAGTTAGGCTTTTCTCCACAGTCGATTGCACATTTTTCTTTGTATTTATGATTTTTCTTAGGTTTGTTTGATTATATTTGGGAGTAAGTAAAAAGAGAAAAAAAAAGACATGAGCAAGGGAAAATTATGAGAGTAAGTTTACTAAGAAAAAAGGTTACTTAGCACAAAAATTATTTGAATTACTCAATAACCAGAAGGATCTATTTTTTTTTGAAGGATCTATTTTTTTTAAAGATTTTATTTATTTGACAGAGATCACAAGTAGGCAGAGAGGCAGGCAGAGAGAGAGAGGGAAGCAGGCTCCCCGCTGAGCAGAGAGCCCCATGCAGGGCTGAATCCCAGGACCCTGGGATCTTGACCTGAGCAGAAGGCAGAGGTTTTATCCCACTGAGTCACCCAGGCACCCGAATCTATTTAAAATTTAAATGCTGCATCCTTTCACATATAAGCTAAACCAAATGTTTCAGTTGGGTACTTAAAAAGAGAGTTGCTGTTTTGTTTTGTTTTCCATATTAGACCCTCACTATATATGCTGCTTCTCTCTAGAATTGTTGACACCGCTAAGAGAAACTAGGCAAATTATTCGAGTGGATTGTACACTGGTATGATTTACTTATTTACTACCTTAACACTTGTTTATTGAGTATTTAGCACAGGCCAAACATTGTGTGGGCACTTAGAAGTCCAAACACGATAAAAAATAACAAAAACATGTCAATGCCCTCAAGGAGTTTATAATGCAGAGAGAGAGAGAGAAGTACAAAAAGAATACTTCTCTCAAAGAAGTGTAAAATCAAAACCATGCTCGATGAAGTACATCATGCTGTAGGAGCATGACTCAGGGTGGTAGGAAAGCGGCCAGTTGGGAAAGGGAAACTGAGGAAAGTTCTGAGGGTTGAACGATTTGGGGAGAAGAAGTGGGAGGGATAGAAGGTAGAAAATTGAGGAGCTTGGGAAGTTAAACATTCCCACAAAAAAATCAAAGAACTGCAGCCAGAGTGAGAGCTGGAAAATGAAACTGAGGAAATAAGCTGGTTTGGAGGCTATGTGAGGGATGCCTGGAATATCCTGAAGATGGGAAGATGCCTTTGTCAAAGGGCTGACAGGACCACGCTAGCCTTTGGAAAACTGCACTTTGCTCATATTGTGAAAGGTTAGTTGGAGTGCAACTAGACCGAATATACTGAGCCAAGTTAAGAGACCAGGTAGAATCCAAGTGACCCAAGTTAGCAGCAATTTTGTGTTAATATTTCATTAACTAATTTACATAAATTAGTTCCTGAACTAATTTACATAACTTAGAACCATCACAATTTGGAAGTATAAACTTTGTAACTATGGAATGATGCTATCTTACTGGCCGTTAAATAAAATGGATTCCTTATTAAACTTGTATTAAAATGGAACCTTTATGCCAGCATTCATTAAAATAACAAAAGAAAAAACAATTTGCAAGATTATAGGGATAAAAATAGAAATAGAAGCTGAAAGAACAGAAGTTGATTGACTCCAGTATTACTGAGTGTGACATGAATTTTTACTTAAATTATTCATTTCACTGCCTAAGCCCTGACTTCTACCACAGGCTATATAATCATTATTTTCATGCTACTATTTTAATAAGTCTCTAATCAGTTTCAAATTTCTCTTGTATAATAAATCTTCAACCTGAGAATTGGAAATCCAAGTGGTACTCTAATATGCATTATGTGAAAATATGGGGACTATAGTCCTTAGGAGGAAAAGACAAGGCTGTTTGGGACGGTGTTTTAGTCACTTCCTTTAGAGAAACAGAACTGGTAAGATTTATTTATTTACTTGTTCATTCATTCATTCATTATAAGGATTTAACTCACACAATTTAGGGAGGCTGGCAAGTCCAAAATCTCCAGAGCCAATGTCCCAGTTTGAGTTCAAAGACCGGAAGCTGCTGCAGAACCAGAACCAGGACGATACAATATCTCAGTTCAAAAGCCATCAGGCAAGAGAATTTTCTCTTATTCAGGAGATCAACTTTTTCTTCTCTTTAGGCCTCAACTGATTGGATGAGCCCAGTCACATTTAATAACAGTCTCATGGAAACACACATAATAATGTATGACCAATTATCTGGGTACCCAGTGGATCATTCAAGTTGAAAAATCAACAATCATAGGTAGATTTAAGAAAAATTCAACAACAACCACAAACTATACATAAATTTTCATTTTAAAATCTAGATCTTATTGTTGTCAGCTAATTTGTCAATTTCTTTTTTCTTACAAGATGATAGTTTTTTTTGTGGAAAAGAAAAATGGAAGTCTACCTTAAATTTATTTATATCGTATGAAATGCCATTTACATTTTTACATATTTACATTTTTTATTTAAAACTTAGATACAAGGAGATTGTTTTGTTTTTGTTTACTTATTACTAAGTTTCTAACTTTGGATACTAATGCTAACAGTAAGTATTGATATAAGAGAAGAAAATCATGATATAGTCTTCTTTATCATTGTAGAATGTATCATTGTATAATGACTCTTATGCCTGGTAGTATTTCATCCGCTAACATTTGATTTGTATATTTATATAGTTACTCCAGCATTCTTTTGCATAGGGATTATATCATATATCTTTTTTTTTATCTTGTTGCTTTCAACCTACTTGTGTCTTGATAGTTAAAAAAGGTTTCAATAGACAACATATAACTGTGTCCTGATTTTTAATCCAATCTGAATGTCTGACAGTTTTCAAATAGTGTACTTAGACCATTTACATTTAGTATGACTATTGGTATGTTAGATTAAAATTTACCATATTCCTACTTCTTTACTCTGTTTCATTTGTTCTTTGATCCTGTCTTATTACATGATTTCTATTAGTTCAGTACTTTAATTCTATGTTATCTCTACTATTGGCATCTAACTTATTTTTGTATTTAGTATTTATTTATATTTAGTATTATTTTTAATTCATTTTAGTGTTAGTTTTATGGTTGTTCTAGAGTTTAAAATATACATCTTTCATTAATCCCAGTCTATCTTCAAATAGTAATATATGACTTTATGTGCAGCATAAAATTCTTACAATACACTTCCAATTCATTCTTCTAATCTTTTTTTTGCTATCACTTTCATAAATTTTCTTTTTCTTATGCTATAAACCTGGAAGACATTGTTATTATATTTGCATTACACAATTATCTTTTAAAACAGCTAAAATAAGAAAAAAAGTCTTTTATATTTGCCTTTATTTTTATCTTTTCCAGAATTCTGTCATTTCCTTATGCATATACAATGATCTACCCTGGTATATTTTTCTATCAAGATTTCTTTCAGTAGGCAGTGACAGGCACAGGTATGTGCTTGCTGCTCCTTTTATCTTGCTTTGATATAGCCAAATCCTGTTCTATTTCATGCAAAAGGCATCTCTTAATGGAAAAAGAAGAGGCATAGCTTATAGTTTAATGAAAGAATTGCCACACTCTGTTGTCAGTCTCCGCTCTCCACTGAGGAACAGAGAGAGGTTCTTTAACACTACAATGAATTCAAGAGGGGGGATTCTTCTATTTGTTGTTTTTAGACAGAAAAAAAAAATGGAAAAAAGGATATGAAAAAGAATTATGTGTGGACATTTTTTATTTAAAAATGGCAGTGGTAGTATGTTATTATAATATGAGCATGAAATAAAGGATTCTATTCATAATTGCATGAATTACTAAAGAAGGACCTATTAATTAAAACATTTCACTTGCTCTTTACATAATTATTTAAAATGACAATTATTTTCTGGATTCTCTTTAAAGAAAAAGCTACCAAAAACACCATATTTCCTCCATGACAGTGGTTAATGGAAGACAGATTTAAATGTTTTGCATGTTTAGTGAAGTGTGTGGTGACTGGGTTTTCAACCCCAATTTTCTTGCTTTGCAACAATATGAAGTGACCTAGATTCTTGGCTAAATCAAATACCTATATATTTTCTCTCCAATTTTCTCCTACTACACTGTTGATTGAAGTGAGGGAAAGGAAGGGCTTAAGGAAGAAATAAGAGAGATTGAAGAATGCTTATAAGGCATATATTATGGCAGTGGCATTTAATAAATGCTTCCCTGACAATACTAAAAAATTATGTTAATAAATTATCTTAGTTTTGCTTATACACACACTTTCTTACTTAGACATGATTTTTTTGGAAAGGTATTTTTACAAGACATAGAATTTTGAGTTGACTTTTTTTTCCTTTCAACACTTGAAAGATTTCTCGATTGTCATCAAGCTTGTGTATTTTCAGATAAGGAATTTGTTCTAATTTTTATCTTTGCTTTTTCCAATGTAATGTGTTCTTATTTTCTTGTTGACTTCAAGTTTTTGCTGTTTATCTTTTTTGTTTTTCAATTTGAATATGATGTGTTTGGAAAATTACTTGGCATTATCTTATTGAATGTTTCTTGTACTCCATTTGTTTTCTCTTATCTCATGTGCTAGATAATTTATTTTCTACATTCCTGGCTGCTTCATTCTGTTTCTCACTGCCCCCCAACACACACACTTTTCTTTCATTGTATACTTAAATTTGAGTAACTTTTATCACCCTATTTTGATTTATTTCCTCCACTATAACAAGTCTACTGATGAGCCTGTAAAGAAATCGTCCAATACGTGTCCACATGGGGAAAGAGCATTGTAGGCATTGTGCTGTTTTTACAAAATAGTGAGGAGCCAGTGTGACTGCAACAGTGAATGGGCATGGGTAGGAATGGGGTAGTTAGACCTAAGGAATATGGTCAAGGAAGGAATAAGAGGTCACAGAAGTCGTTTGTAATAGTAAAGATTTTCAGTTTCACTCTAAGTGTAATGGAAAGCTGTTGGAATGTTTTGTGCAGTGCAATGTAATAATCTGTCCTTTGTTACATGATGACTACAGCTACTCTGTTAAGATCAGTCAGTGAAGCTAAAGGCAGAAACAAGTAGCCTGGTTAGAAGATTATTATAGTGATCCAAGAGGAAGATGATAGTTGCTTGAGAGTTATGATGGCTTTTCTGAGATGTCAGTTTAGCTTTTCTACAGTGCTCAGTTATTCAGTTGGTCATCAGTCTAGGTGCTACTGTGATAGGATTTTGCAGATGTAATTAAAATTCCCATCAGTTGACTGTAAGTAGGGAGGTTATCCTGGATAATTTGGATAGGCTTGATTTAATCAGTTGGAAAATATTAAAAGCCAGGTGTGAATGTTCCTTGTAGATATTGAAAAAGTTCTCTTGTAGACAACATCTTTGGCTAAGCACATGAATTCCAGCCTGCTTATCGTTGTCTTTTCCAGATAGCCTGCACTACAGATTTCACACATGCTTGCACAGTCCCCACAATCATACAAGCTACTTCCTTACTTCCTTGGCATCTCTCTTTCTCTTATCACATGCACATGTATACACACACACACACTCACGCACACAGACACACATGTGTATATATGTATATTTATATACATGTATATATTTATGTTTATACATATACACATATGTACATACATATACACCTTCTACTAGTTGTGCTTGTCTGGTTGAATCTGAATACAGAAGGTAAAAAAGTGGTAAGATCATGGATATAAGTCTGTAACTGGAAATCTGTATATCCACATAACCCACAAGTGCATAAGTTTGATCTGAATATCCTGTAGTATGTCATAAAAATGACTGTTCAATAGATATGGATCCATAGCATCATTTTAGTGGTTATGTTTCTTTTTGCTATGTCGAAATCATTATTATTTGATTGATTTGGCTTATTTCTTGCTTCAATATTATAGTGTTGATTTGAACTCTTGTCTTTATGGATGTTTGTGTGAGTTTGTCACCTTTAGACATACATTTTCAGCCAATTGCACTAACATCTCATTACAAAACACTTAAGAAATAACGTATTTTCTGAGATAAAAACTTTTATAGTTAAATGTACTATAAGATAATCACTTTATAATATATGCTTTATAACATGATATTATTTATAACAATAAGTATATTTCTTTATTTGGTAAAATTGTGTCTTAAAAAGTCTAATGTTCTTGAAGTTTATGTTGTTGATTATATTAAATTTACTTAATTACACTTAAAATATGAATGCATCCCTAGATGCATACAGGTTATAAATTGGCACTATAGGTTCTTTGTAAAATCATAAATAGAAAGGCTCTGAACATTATATGACAAAGTAATGAATTTTACTCCCCAAAGAACTTTCAAAGATTAATCCAGAGTCCATTCCTTTTAAAAGAAAATTAAATGACCCCATTTTTCTCTATTCATTGATTATTTATGCAATAATCCCCACATGATTTAATGGCTTGTTTCAAAGAGGAGCTTGCAAAGTCCTCTGCAAACAAAAATATTGCAAACTGAAAAGAGGCTAGCTGGTAGGCTTTTGAAAATGTAAACAGACTTATACTAGCACCACAAACTCCACAGCTTATCCTTAATTTACTGATATTTCAGTGGGCAGAGTCATGATATGACTTCAGGGGCGTTTATGGTTTGATAGAGTCATTCTCTACATAGTAAAGATTTCTGCAAGTTGACATTTCCCAAAAGGGCGGATAATAAAGGAACAAGTCGGGGGGTGGGAGGTTTTTCCTTGTTCTCACAGCTGTGAGTACTGTTATTAGTGAAAGACACTCTAAGAATATGTTTCGTTTTTGACAAGCAATCTCTGTCAGATGATGGCATGTCAGCATTTAGTGCTATTTTGAAAAGAATGTCAGGTGCAATTGAGGAAAGAATCACTAGTTTCGTGGATGGTTAAAACAATGCATTACATTTGATTTCTGAATACATTTGATTTCATTAAGCCTAAAAGCTTCATTTCTTCTCATTCTTGAAAAGTGTCTTCTCTATTTTGAGGATGAGAAGGAGAAAAAAAATAGTTTTGTGTTAATCTAGACTTGTTCTCTCCCCACATTTATTTGCAATTACAAGTACAGCAGAAATATGAGAAATCTCCCAATTGCTATCACTAATCAAAAACCACCATTCAGGACTCCACAGATTCAGTCTGACATAGGTAGATTTTTAGTTCTTTAGCTGTTTCATGTTTGTCAAATCCTGTATTTTAAAAAACTTTTCTAATCTGAGCTGTATTTTCTTTCCTGCTAAGGAAAACAGGTATTATTTCTACCCTGATTCTAATACAGATAACTAAAGGCACTATGATAACAGAAATTCTCACCTTGCCATTTACTATCCATATAACTCAGATAACTTAGGGCAAGTTAGGTGCATGTACGTGCATTTGTGCGTATGCCTAAGGTTTCTTCCTATACAATGGAGAAA
>ML104220.1:46699-70915 GCA_003697995.1 Taxidea taxus jeffersonii | reverse complement strand
TTTTTTTTTTTGCCTCAAGACTGTGCTGGAACTTCTCTGCTGGACTCCTAGACTCTCACAAAGGCACTCTCATCCCTGGGCAATTGTCAGAATTGATGCTTTGTGGTAGGGTTATAGTAGAGTACCCCTACTCCACATCTTGCTGATGTCACTCCAGAAAAACACAATTCTGAAGAAGAAAAATTACCAGGGATAAAAAGGGACATTCCCATGATAAAGGGGCTAATGCACAGAGAATACAGAGCTATCCTAAATGTAAATGCACCTAACAAAAGATCTTCAACATACATAAAGCAAAAAATGGTAGAACTGAAAGTAAAAATAGAAAAACTCACCACTAAAGTTGGAGATTTTAACATCCCTCTCTTAGTAATCTATGGAATGATTAGACAGAAATCAGTAAGGACATACAATCCCTAAAACCACCATCAACCAAATTGACTTAATTGTAATTTTTTTACTTCTTGACCCAATAACAGCTGAATAAACATTCTTTTCAAGTACACATGAAACATTATAAATATAGACCATATCTTGTGTCATAAAACAAACCTTAACAAATTTAAAGGAAATAAAAACATAGAAAGTGTGTTTTTTGACCATGGTGGAGTTAAACTAGAAGTGAATAACAGGAAGATATTTGGAAATTCCCCCAAATATTTGGAAATTACACAACAAATTTCTAAACAATCCACTGCTCAAAGAAAAAGTCTCAAGAATATTAGGAAATATATTAAAGTGAATAAAAAATGAAAATACATCATACCAAAATTGTGGGATACACCAAAGCAATACTTAGAGGAAAATTTATACCAGTAAATTCATATGTTGTGAAGAAATAGAGATGTTAAATATAAAAAAAAAATCTAAGTTTCCATGTTAGTAAACGAACAAACAAACAAAAAAAGAGAGAGAGAGAGTGAAAATTAGAACTTCAGCAAGCAGGAGGAAAGAAATGATAAAGATAATAACATGTTTTTCTACATGAAAAACCCCAAGAATCTACAGAAAACTCAATGCGTTAGCAAGGTCACAGAATATAAGGTCAGATACACAAAAACATGCAAGTCAACTTACAAAAAAGCAATTATGTCTCTATACACTAGCAATAAACAATTGGAAACCAAACTTTTAAACAGCACCATTTAAGATAGCTCAAAAAAGTTCAGTACTTAAGTAAGAATTTTAAGAAAGATGTATAGGGTCGGTATGCTGAGGACTACAAAATGCTTATTAAAGAAATCAAAGAGCTAGGGGTGCCTGGGTGGCTCAGTAGGTGGGGCCTCTGCCTTGGGCTTGGGTCATGATCTCGGGGTCTTGGGATTGAGCCCCACATGGGGCTCTCTGCTCGGCAGGGAGCATGCTTCCCCCTCTCTCTCTGCTTGCCCCTCTGCCTACTTGTGAGCTCTGTCTGTCAAATAAAATCTTAAAAAAAAAAAAAAGAAATTAAAGAGCTAAATGAGCTGATAAAAATACCATGTTCATAATATAAAAGACTCAATGTAGTTACTTTATCAATAATTCCCAAATTTATCTGTAGGTTTAACACAGGGGTGCTGGGTGGCTCATCCTCTGCCCCTTACCCCACTCTCATGTTCTCTCTCACTCTCTCCCTCTCTCAAATAAATAGATAAAATCTTTTAAAAAGTAATAATAATAAAAAAAGATTTAACACAATTTCAATCAAAAGCCCCAAAAGATTTTTTGTAGATATAGATAAACTGATTCTAAAATTTATATGAAAGGTAAATGAGTTAAAATAACAAATATAATTATGAAAAATAAGAACAAACTTGGAAGACTCCCACTACCCAACTTTTAGTCTTAATATAAAACTACAACAAACTAGACTATATTGTAATGGTGAAAGTATAGACCATAGATCAAAGGAACAGAAAATATATCTAGAAGTAGATTCATATAAACATGATCAATGTATTGCTGGCAAAGATGAAAAGTCAATTCAGTGGAAAAAATATCTTCTCAATAAATTTTGCTCGTTTTTTGAACAACTGAACGTTCACTGGTTAAAAAAAGGAACCTCAACTGATACCTCAGACATTTGACAGAAATTAGCTCAAAATGTACCATGGGCTTAAATGTAAAATATAGAACTATAAATCTTTTAGAAGAAAACAGGAGAAAATCATTGTAACCTTGGGTTAGGAAAACAGTTTTAAGATATGCCATAAGAAACATTATCAATTAAGAAATATTTGATAAATTAAATTTCAGAAAATCTAAAACTTTTGATCTGTGAAATACACTGTTAAGAGAATAAAAAGATAAGCTACAGGCTGGGAGAAAAAAATGCAGGTCACATATCTAACAAAGGAATTCAAGAGAGAAAAGAAAAAGAATTCTCTCAACTCAAGAAAGAGAAAATAACTCAATGTAAAAGACAAAATATTTGAACACACTTCACTAAAGAAAAATGCAAGTGGCCATAAACAAATAAAAAGATGCTCAACATTATTGACCATCAATGCATATTAAAACACAATGAATCTAAATCAAAATCCTAACAAGTTATTCTGGGTATATTAACAAACTGATTCTAATATTTATATGGACAGTTAAAAGACCCTGAACAGTCAACATAATACTGAAGGAGAGCAAGGTCAGAGGACTGATACTACTCAATTTTAAGACTTACTGAAGCTGGCCCAGAAGCAGACCCACATAAATATAGTCAGATGATCTTTGACAAAAGAGGAAAAGCAATATAACAGAGGAACGATAGCCATTTCAACAAATGGTAATGGAACAACTGGACATCCATCTGCAAAAAAGAAAAAAAAAAGGAATTTAGACACAGGCCATATGCCCTTCATAAAAATTCACTCAAGTGGATCATAAACCTAAACATAAACTCCAATAAGATAACATTGAGGAAAACCTAGATGATCTTGGGTATGATGATTACTTTTTAGATGCAAAGGCAAGATATATAAAGGAAAAAATTTATAAGCAATACTTCTTTAAAATGAAAACCTCTGCTTTGCAAAGACACTATCAAGATGAGCAGACAAGCCATACACTGGGAGAAAAATATTTACAAAAGATAGAATTGATAAAGATTTGTTATACAAAGAATGCTTAAAACTCAACAATAAGAAAAATAACAACATGATTTTAAAACGGGCAAAAGACCCTGAACAGACACACGCTAACAAACATAAACAGACGACAAATCAGCCTGTGAAAAGATGATCAGTATCAAACGTCCCTAGAGAGTTGTGAATTAAAACAACGAGATGCCATTAGACATGTATTAGAATGACCAAACTCCCAAGCACTGACTATACCAAGTATTGCCATTTGGTGAAGTGACAAGAACTCTCATTCATTGCTGATGGGAACGCAACATGTTAATAGCCACTTTGGAGGACAGTTGGTGGTTTCTCAGTAAACTGAATATACTCTTACCCTATGATCCCGCAGTCATGCACATTGGTATTTATCCAAATTGCTCAAAACTTATGTCCACACAAAAATCTGCATCAGTTGTTCATATCAGCTTTATTCATAACCGCCTAAACTTGGAAACAACCAAATTTTCCTTCAGTAGGTAAGGATGAAATAAACTGTGGTATATCCAAACAATTCAGCTCTAAAAAGACATGGGCTATCAAACCATGAGCAGACATGAGAGACTTAGGGCATGTTATTAAGGGAAAAATCCAATCTAGAAAGGCCACACAGTTTATGATTCCAACTATATGACATTCTGGAGAAGACAAAACTAATGGAGACAGTAAAAAGATCAGTGGTTGCCAGGGTTTGAGGGAAGGGAGGGATGAATAGGTAGAGTGCAGAGAATTTTCAGGGCAGGGAAACTATTCTGTATGAAACTATAATGGTGAATACATGACCTTATACATTTTTTCAAACCCATATCATGTAAAACACCAAGAGTGAATCCTAATGTTTTAACTATGGTTTAACTTTGATTAACCAGTTCATGATTTAACTTTGGTTAACCAGTTTATGGTTTAGCTTTAGTTAATAATACTGTGTCAATACTGACTTATCAACTTTAACAAATATACCACACTAATGCCAGATGTTAAGAAGAGGAAAAACTGAGGGGGAAGGGGTCTTGTATGGGAACACACTGTACTTTCTGCTCAACTTTCTTATCAACCTAAAACTTCTTTTAAATATAGTCTATTCTTTACTTTTTCAAAACAACAATTTAGAGGTGCCTGGGTGGCTCAAAAAACCCAACAATTTAGAGCCTCACAAAATTGTATTTGTAATAGCCAAACCTGCAAACATTCAGATGTCCTTTAATGAGTGAAAGATTAAACCAACTGTATTACATTTATTCTATGGAATGACAGTAATAAAAAGGAACAAACTATTGATATATACAACTTAGATGAACCTAAAAGAAACTATGTTGAAAGAAAATAGCCAATCTCAAAAAGTTATATACTATATAATTCCATTTATATATCATTCTTAAAAGGACAAAACCATAGAATTGAAGATCAGATTAATGGTTACCTGGGGTTAGGGACGGTGGACAAAAGGTTCCTCAAAAAGTTAAAAACAGAACTACCTTATGATCCAGCAATTGCACTACTGGGTATATACCCAAAGAATACAAGAACACTAATTCAAAGGAAACATACAACCCTGTATTTATGGCAGCATTATTTATAATAGTCAAGCTATGGCAGCAGCCCAAGTGTCCATCAATTGGTGTATGGATAAAGAAGGTGTGGTGAATATATATACAATATATGGTTTAGTTATATATATAATAATAATGAATTAGTGTATATATATACACACATATATATAATGGACTATTACTCAGCCATAAAAAAAGAATGAAATCTTGCCATTTGCAATGACACTGTTGGAGGTAGAGAGTATAATGCTAAGTGAAATAAGTCAGTCAGAGAAAGACAAATACCATATGATTTCGCTCATATGTGGAATTTAAGAAACAAAACAAATGTACATAAGGGGAGAAAAAAGAAAGGGAAACCAAGAAACAAGACTTATATTCAGAGAACAAACTGAGATACCAGAGGGGAGGTGGGGGGGATAGGTTAAATAGGTAATGGGGATTTAGGAGTGCACTTGTGATGAGCACCAGGTGATGTATGGAAGTGTTGAATTAGTATATTGTGCACCTGAAACAAATATAATAGTGTATGTTAACTAACCAGAATTAAAATAAAACTTAAAAAGATATTAAAATACTCAGCACCCCTATTCATCAATAGGTAAAAGATTTTATTTATTTATTTGACAGAGAGAAAGTGCACAAACATGGGGAGTGGCAGGCAGAGGGAGAGGAAAAGCAGGCTCCCTGCTGAGCAGGGACCACTGCCCCATGTGGGGCTCCATCCCAGGACCCTGTGATAATGAACTTAGCCAAAGGCAGTCACTTAACCAACTGAGCCACCCAGGCACCCCGAATAAGAAATTTTTAAAATTACCAATAATCCAATAGAAAAATGGCAGACATTTCACATAAGATTAGTATATAGACTATATAAAGAATGAGTATTTTTACCAACTTGCATTCCCACCAATAGTGTAAGAGGGTTTCCCTTTCTCCACATCTTCTCCAATATGTGTGGTTTACTGTTTTGTTAATTTTGGCCATTCTAACTGGTGTAAGGTGGTATCTCAATGTGGTTTTGATTTTAATTTCCCTGATGGCTAGTGATGATAACATTTTTCACGTGTCTGTTGGTGGGAATGCAAGTTGGTGCAGCCATTTTGGAAAACAGTATGGAGATTCCTTAAGAAATTAAAAATAGAGGTTCCCTATGGCCCTGCAATTGCACTGCTGGGTATTTACCCCAAAGATACAGATGTAATGAAAAGAAGGGCCATCTGTACCCCAGTTTTCATAGCAGCAATGGCCACAGTCGCCAAACTGTGGAAAGAACCAAGATGTCCTTCAACAGAGAATGGATAAAGAAGATGTGGTCCATATATACTATGGAGTATTATGCCTCCATCAGAAAGGATGAATACCCAACTTTTGTATCAACATGGATGGGACTGGAAGAGATTATGCTGAGTGAAATAAGTCAAGAAGAGAGAGTCAATTATCATATGGTTTCGCTTATTTGTGGAGCATAAAGAATAACATGGAGGACATGGGAAGATGGAGAGAAGGGAGTTGGGGGAAATTGGAGGGCGAGATGAACCATGAGAGACTGTGGACTCTGAGGAACTAACTGAGGGTTTTGGAGGGGAGAAGGGTGGGAGGTTGGGTGAGCCTGGTGATGGGTATTGTGGAGGGCACATATTGCATGGAGCACTAGGTGTGGTGCATAAACAATGAATTCTGGAACACTGAAAAGAAATTTAAAAATAAATAAAAATCTTAAAAATTTTTAAAAGAATGAATATTTTTAGAATTATTAATAATCCAGTGGAAAAATGGCAAAGATCTTTCACAAAAGATGATGAAAGACATTTCACAAAAAAAAAACAGATAAAAATGTGCTGTATCTCATGAGTAATTAGCGAAACATTAATTAAAATTATAATGACACAGGATATCACAACAACATAATTATAAATATACCTATTTTAACCATATCAAGTGTTGGCAGAGACTTGGAGTCTCAGTAACTCACACATTGCTAGTAAGTGTAAAAACTGGTACAAATCACTTTAAAAAACCATTAGACACAACCTAGAACTTTAAAATTTCATGATCCAGTAATCCTACTCCTAGGCCCCTATCTAGAGAAATTCTTGCCCATTTTTGCCAGAGGACATGTTTATATTAGCTCTCTCCCCAAAAGCAACAAATTGAAGCCATCCAAAGTCTCCCATCTGTGGAATGGGTTGATAAATTATGGTATAGTCATTCAATGAATTATTCTATAGCAGCAAAATTAATGAACCACAGCTATACACACATACACATGGATGGATCTCTGGAACATAACAGTGAGAAGCCAAGACGAGTTTCAGAACAAAACATACAACTGATTCCAAATTATATGTAGGTGCAAAACCATATATAAGTGGAAAACTCAAAAGAAAAGAAAAACAAAGTGTCTTATAAATGCATAATGGTGGTTATCTCTGAAAGGGGTTAGAGGAGCACAGGGAAGAACTGACGATGTGCTAATCCTTAAGGTAAGGGCAAAATGAATACTTTATCATTATTTTAAGACACCTACTTGAGCATTGCATGCCCTCATATATATATTCAATAATAACAAAGGTTTAAAAAATTACAAAAAAAAGAGGTGATTCGGGCCGGCGACCTAAATGAATACCAGTGGTTGACTTAAATCTCTACTGAAATCAAAATGAATAAAGAGAACGAAGCAGTTGAGGAAAAGTGCTGCTCAAGACTGAAGGTTTATTTCCCAAAGTGAGGATCTCAACTTGCATCTGACTTAGATACTTGTGTGGTGTAACTTCACAGTTCCTAAAAATCCTTAGGTAAGGTCTATAAACAGTTTTTATAAATAACTAAGTCACAATATCATCAAATTATGAATGTCCCAAGGGAGTGTGCACCAAAAGGAATTCAGTTTTATTGATGCCTCTCATATTTTTCCATTTTTATTATAATTCCCTTTTCCTTTGGACCTGAGTCCATTTCCATAGATATAATAAGCAAAAACTCAAAGCCAAGAAAAACTGATCAGACGGAATATCCTGAAGATAAAATTTCAGGGAATATACAGCCGCAGCTCACATCTTAAAAGTGCCATCATAGGGGCTCCTGGGTGGCTCAGTGGGTTAAAGCCTCTATCTTCGGCTCAGGTCATGATCACGGGGTCCTGGGATCGAGCCCCACATCGGGCTCTCTGCTCAGCAGGGAGCCTGCTTCCCCCCCCCCCCTCTGCCTGCCTCTCTGCCTACTTGTGATCTCTGTCTGTCAAATAAACAAATAAAATCTTTAAAAAAAAAAAAGTGCCATCATAGCCTAGTGGACATTTCATTGGCAGTGAAATTCAAAATAGAGAGATTTTTGTTCAGGATCTGCTCTGGACTTAAGACCAGCAAGATTTTGTGCCCTATTTTCTTATCACTAGGTCTGTAAAATATGAAAACTAATAGTGAGATCTTAAATTGATTACTGAAACAAATAACTAGGAAAAATTTTTTGCTCTGATCGTGCCTTGGTGCTGGACAAGAGATACTCCATTAATGCTGACTAGAACAACATAGCTTTGAGACTTGGATCACAGAAGCCCTCCCTCATTAAAAGAAGCCCATATGGCTCCCAAACCCATCTAAGACCCCCAACTATGTAGTTCCTTCAGCTTCAGATCTTTAATCAACACAGATGCTGAGATTTTAGCCAAGGTGCTTGCCCTGCATCTGAATAAACTGTTCCTGCAATTAATTAACCCAGACCAAGCAGTTTTTGTGCCGGTCACAGACCCTCTGGCAACCGGGGAGACCCTCATCCATCATCTCACACCACCAAAACCCCCATTTATAGCCCATCCTCAGACCCTGAGGAGGCATCTGAGGAGAGAGGGAGCCTCTTATGTTTCAAACATGAGCTAGATTTTTTAGGAGTTTTCTTCTTTCATTCCATAAGATTCCATCTCCTCCTACTTTGTGAAATGAAGCTTGCCCGCTATTTTAAAAAGCAACCCAAAGTTTCTTTACCTTCTTTGTTGCTCAATAGATGCAAATATTTTTTTCCAGATATACATATATCTTATTATAGAAAAATAAATATTCAAACTTTTAACATCAGGTAACCCAAACCAGCAAGTGAATTTGATTTATTACTAGTCCACTTTCCACAGTGTTGAGGTCTCCTTGAAAACTGTTATAAATCTAATCCCTGTCAACAGTGTTGAATTCAAAAAGAAAACAGATTTCTGTGATTCTTCCTCAGGGCTTTGATATTATTTCCTCAAATATACAGTAGAAAGGAGGCAGAATTAGGCAACACATTTATAATTCCATAATATGCTAAGAGCAACAAACTTTTTCTCCATTAGCAGGTAAAGGTTAAGAAGCATTAGAAAATTTGCCTGCAGGTTAGCAACAATGCAACAAAACAGCCCTGAGAAGTCACTGGGAGAATATCAACACCCACCCTGATTCTCTACTGTTAATGAAGTGTAAGTTTCATTTTGTCCCAGAACTGATTATTCTAATTCTCTCCACTCCAACTGATACAGCTTCTTGTAATTTCCACTGGAAGTGGAAATTGTGGTTCCTTCAAGACATCTTTACTAATTTCAGAAAGAAGTTGTTTTTACATTTTCTTTTAAGCTGTTCATCTTTTAAGTTTATTATATCTTTGGGTAAGGTATTTTTCACAGGAAGATATCCTTAAATTGATGATAGAAAATACTGAAAGAACAAGATTCAGTAAGCACATGTTTGACAAAAAAATTCTTGCCAAACTTACCTATTCCGGATGTCTATAGATCCTTGAACTCTACACCATGATGGGCATCTGCCAGGGAAGCTGCCAGCCATATAGTCAGTTAGAAAAATAAATTGGAACATTTTGGGGGAGGTAAAACTACTCTTATTCTTCTGCTAGTTTCCATGTTAAGCACTGCTTGCATGGTACCCCAGTCTTCCACAGGCAATTTCTGACATTTAAGAAGTCTACATATTACAACAAAAACTCCTTCCCCATTCATTTCACAATCATAGCCTTTTAATTAGATTCATGGAAATGAATCAACTAATATCTTGATTCAAGAGCCATCAGGAAGTAAACCAAAACTAAAGTGTACTTTAATAAAACAAATTAAATGTAACTATTACCCCAGAGTAACCAATAGTAGAACTTAATTCACTAAAATAAATTTTATGACCCACTTAGAACATTGGGTCAAAATCTGTGAACAGAAACTCATTTTCTCTTCTCAGTTCCCTATAGTTTTTTGTTTTGTGTTGTTTTATTGTTTTTACTTTAGCAAACTGGGCTAATTCCTGAACTCCCAATAATGTTTTTACAATTTAGAAATACTGGTAATAATAATAATACTGTATAGGACTTATATTTCCCTTATATTTAATATATTAGAATTTACAAAATTTAGAATTCCTTACAAAAGATTCATAATTAATTTTAGAATGTGCACAAACTAGAATTGTATTATAGATAATAATGCTGAAAACTTTCTGTATTACATCTAATTTGAATTAGATTATAATTATCACAGTAGTGCCATTCAAAGATTACCTTTAAAAATTAAATTAAATAAACCTGGATAATATAAAGAAAATATGCAAAACTCAGAAATTAAGTTTAAAGGTGAAAGACCTTAATGACAATGTTTTTATAAATAAAACAACAAGAAAAAGTCTTTATAAAAGTTAAAAATAATACTACTTAAAGAAGCTCAGCTTTCAAATCTATTCTAGAAACATAGGGAAAATGTTGTTTTGCTTAAATTAGTTGGAAAAATATTCTTTTCCTAAAGTGAAACCTACTTAAGTTCAACTTGCTTTCAAGAAGGAGCAAAATAAAAATAATTAATACATCACTGCAAAAGGATAAAAGTACATAGAGACATCATAACCCTACAAGCTGCAATTAATGCAAAGATTTAGATTCATTTAATTGTGTATCTGCACACACATACATATGTTTGGAAAAGTATTTAGTTAAATTTCTCTGGGAAAGAATAGTGAAAGCAAATCTTGCTACTTAATCCTAAGAGTATGAGATAGGAAATAAGTCTCTAGTTCAAATGTGTGTAATTAACACAATCATTCTTTTTTTTTTTTAAGACTTCATTTATTTTTTAGAGAGAGAGAGAGAGTGAGCACAGGCAGACAGAGTGGCAGGCAGAGGCAGAGGCAGAAGCAGGCTCCCTGCCGAGCAAGGAGCCCGATGTGGGACTCGATCCCAGGATACTGGGATCATGACCTGAGCCGAAGGCAGCCGCTTAACCAATTGAGCCACCCAGGTGTCCCTAACACAATCATTCTACCAACAGTTAGTTTTACACTAGTAATTGTAGTACTGTATTACACTAAGAATTGAAATTAGCATTTCTTGTCATTTCATGAAGATCTTTTTGGAGAAGATCATGGGGCCTCCATATGGGAAAGACCAGCCTATAATGAGATTCTTATGGCAATTTTTAAATTTAACCCCCCTATATGTCATGTAAGCCAAGCACACTTTTCCTGAAATTTGTTATGTAACAAATATATGAGGTTATATTGAGGTTAACATTACCTGTACTTATGCTGTGGGTGATAGTCAAACAGATGTGTTCTAAATCGACTTACCAAATAATTGTTATAAAAAATATCCTGGGGTGCCTGGGTGGCTTCGTGGGTTAAAGCCTCTGCCTTCGGCTCCGGTCATGATCCCAGTGTTCTGGGATCAAGCCCCGATTTGGCTTTCTCTCCTCTCTCTCTCTCTGCCTGCCTCTCTGCCTACTTGTGATCTCTCTCTCTGTCAGATAAATAAAATCTGACTGAGCAGAGAGCCCGATGCGGGGCTAGATCCCAAGACCCTGAGACCATGACCTGAGCCGAAGGCAGAAGTTTAATCCACTGAGCCACCCAGGTGCCCCAAATAAATAAAATCTTTAAAAAAAAATATCCTGGCCATTAGTTTTAGAAATAAATTAAAAAGAAATAAATTAAGAAATTAGAAATAAATTAAAAAGTCTTAGAGATATTCTTTCCTGATTTGTTGATATAGCAGAAAAAAAAAGTTGTTTTATAAATATTTGCCTGGAGAATATTATACTCCTACTTAAGAAAATATTTATATATATATTTTTCTCTTTTAGTGGGGAGGAGCAGAGGGAGAGAGAGAACCCTCAACAGACTTCCTGCTGAGCATGGAGCCTGTCCAGGCCTGATCCTGGAACCCTGAGATCATGATCTGGGTCAAGAGTTGACCGCTCGACTGACTGAGCCACCCAGGCATCTGAAAATATGTTTATATTTAGGAAGATATATTTTTTTAAAGATTTTATCCATTTATTTGACAGACAGAGATCACAAGTAGGCAGGGAGGCAGGCAGAGAGAGAGGAGGAAGCAAGCTCCCCGCTGTGAGCAGAGAGCCCGATGCGGGGCTCCACCCAGGACCCTGGGATCATGACCCTAGCCGAAGGCAGAGGCTTTAACCCACTGAGCCACCCAGGCACCCCGGAAGATATTTTTCTTTTAATTCACCTGGGGTACAGAGGAATCTAAAATTTTGTTTTAAATGTGTACTTTATTATATCAATGTTTAAATTACTGATGATAAAAGAAATAAATTACTGATGATAAGATTTTTTCCAATTAACAAAATGTCAGTGATTTTTCTTGGAAGTTGGGATATTTACATTTTGGAAAATTATTGAGGATTGAAATTAGTTAACTAAAAAGTTTTTTGAAAAGGGGTTGTTTGAGGGTAGGGTGATTAAAATGTTTTGGAAGCAGTGGTGATGTCTGCACAGCAGTAAGAATATAATTAATGCCACTAAACTATACACTTAAAAATGGGGGGAATAGTCAATTTTATGTTATAGCTATTTTACCACAACTAGAAAAAAAAACTGAAATTGAGATGATTTGGTTCTGTGATAAGGACATCCATGAACATTTGTTGTGCGATCATTGTAGTCCTCTCCATGCAAGGGACTTAATTTTGAGAATTTGATTTAACTATTCTAAACCTCAGTTTCTGCTTGGAAATTGTTATATTTTCTATAACCACGGAATGCTTGTGGCAGGAAAATGAAAGTCATTATCAAGAAGAGTAAGATAAGTGTAGAAAATAACATAGCAAAAAAAGGAAAATGAGAAAAATAGTATTACACAACATGTTAATAGTATGTTCTGGAAGATATATTTTATTTATTTGTTTATGCTGAAAACTTCTCAGAAATATTTAAAACCATATGAGACAAGAACAAAACTCTAAGGATATTAAAATGGAGGCCAAGTGGTACAGTTTAATCAAGTCATTTGATGAAAAATTTCTTCATGTTTTCATGGGCAAACCCTTATTTACATTCCCTGTGAACCAGTCACTGGTCTAAACAAAGGGGATACAAAGAGACATGACATCTGTCCTAAACACCATAATCTAGAAGGGAAGAGAAAGTGTGCTCAGGAGAATTGGGGCCTCGTTATCTTCCCTCCCTGGTATTACGGCCAAGAATATATTACCTTATATGGCAAAAGGAAATCAAGATCACACAAATGGAATGAAAGTTGCTAATCAGCTGACTTTAAAAGAGGGAGATTATCCTGGATCATCCCAATGGGCCCGATGTAATCATATGTGTCCCTTAAGGGGAAGAAGAAGGCAGAAGCATGGGGCAAAGAGATGCAGCAAGAGAATTTGTAGCAGAAGGGGGACTCCCACTCCTGACTTAGAAGGTGGACACGGGGAGACCATAAGTCAAGGAATGTTGGTGTCCTCTTGAAATTAGCAACATCCCTCACCTGGCAGCCAGCAAAAAAAAGGGGACTTTAATCCTACAAACTACAAGGAAATAAAGTCTGCCAACAATCCAAATGATCAGGGACACAGACTTTTTCTCGTCTGGAGTCTGCAAAGAGGAGCACAGCCCTGCTGATATTTTGATTTTAGGTTGAAGAGACAGATACTGGACTTGTGACCTGCAGAGACTGATTTAGTCTGGGCCAGAACACAGTTGAGTAGCCAAGTGTAAATGCATAGAATCCTGGATAATGCAGTCTAGCTGTGTACTTAGAGGGAAGGAGACATGAGTTTGTTGAAGAGCTAGCCAGTTGCCAAGGCACGACTCAATAAAAAAAGAAACCAAGAATATGAACAGATAATTTGTCAAAAATGAAATAAATCCAATAATTTTAAGGCATTTAACATCACCATGAGTCAAAAATACAATTTTTTAATAAAAGAGTTGCAGTTATGAACACCAAACTGTGGAAAGAGCAAAGATGTCCTTCAACAGATGAATGGATAAGGAAGATATGGTCCATATGTAAAATGGAATATTATGCCTCCATCAGAAAGAATGAATGTCCAACTTCTCTATCAACATGGATAGGACTAGAAGAGATTATGCTGAGTGAAATAAGTCAAGCAGAGAAAGTCAATTACCATATGGTTTCACTTACTTGTGGAGCATAAGGAATAACATGGAGGACATTGGGAGATGAAGAGGAGAAGTGAGCTGGGTGAAAGTGGAGGGGGAGACGAACCATGAGAGACTGTGGACTCTGAGAAACGAACTGAGGGTTTGGAGGGGAAGGGGGTGGGAAGTTGGGTGAGCCATGCAATAAGGAGGGCACATATTGCATGGAACACTGGATGTGGTGCATAAACAATGAATTTTGGAACACACACAAAAAATTTAATTTAATTAAAAAAAAAAGAGTTACAGTTGTTCACTTGCCAAATTAGCAAAGATTTTTTTTTAAATGATCATGTCTATTATTGGACTAGATTGGGAGCAAACAAGAATCTCCTACAAGGCTGGAGGAAGCATTCATCCTTCCTTGAGAACAATTTGGCAGCGTATGTCAGAGCTTTTCAAAATGCATGTCCTGAGATCTAGCAACAGGACGTTTAGGAATTATTCTATGGGATATATTAAATACCTTGCAAAATTTCACTCTAGCAATGCATAAAGTAAACATTAGGACTAGACAAAGATACATTTGAATCTGTATATTACTGAATTGGTGGGGTATTTTTTTACAACTATTATGTATTCTTTGTGTAATGTTTAAAAGAAAATATTTTAAAGTACATACAATCCTACCTAAGAATTAACTTTTAGGAATGTAACCCAAGGAAATAGTTAAATATGTAAAGACTTTCTTATAGCATTGTTGAAACAATCTAACTGTTCAATAATAGTAGTTTGGTTAAATGGATTATATCTATTCAGGGGAGTATGACATACTCATTAGAAACAATGTTGTAGTGATTTATATACTAACATGGAAAAAGTTGAAATAGAGATTTCTTTCTTTCTTTTTTCCTTTTTTTTTTTTTTTTTTTACAATATAGAGATGTCCTATCTTTAATCTAGAATATTCTGCTACAAAAGCCTCCAAGCTTAACATCTCTTCTGCTTCCATTCTTTCCAACATATTGCTCCTAGAATTCTGACTAGCCATAAAAGTAATCTAAGTGCTCTGGAAACTCTCAGCCAGAGAGGACAAAGGAGATCGGAATATTTCCACGAAAGTAGAAGTCAGTTCTTCAGAAAGCATTGCCCATACCTATGTACAGACGCAATAATAGACTCAGGTATGAAATAGTAACTGCATGTAGCGAAGCCCTCACTTTCCAGTTATACTAAGAGAAAGAGAAAGAATCACTACCAGTTTTCTCCTGCATGCGTGGGAAGGACATTTACCAATAAGTCAATCAAACAAGATCTTAAACTCTTGCTATGTGATTTGCAGAGAAAGTAAATGAGCAAGCAAGAGACCCAAACCTATGGTCAAGAACTTACCTTGCAGTCTAGGGTAGTTGCTCCTTTGTCATTTCTCACTGAACATCATTATGGGCAAAGGCTATGATATTCAAATACAGTTTTGAGATAGAGCGGATCTGGGTGATGACAAAGTTTAGCATGGGGCTGAAGGTGAAGAATATCAGAATAGGATTCAATTCCTGGGAAGCTGGAACATTGGATGGGTGTCCTACATGGGCAGAGAAATTAGCCACTATGATTACATGGGGAAGAGAGGAAAACCATGACGCAGGTGTCAAAATCTCAATAGACGCAGAAGCATTAAGAGAAGCTTTAAAGAGAAGAACTTTTTGTTTATAGTGCAAGAGTACTAGGTTGGAAAGGACTGGAAGGTTGATTCCTCTTCATAGAACTGAGCTAAGCTAAGCTTGGAAAAGAGAGCCACCCTCCCCTGAGTTGTTTAAGTTGTCCTCAAAGAACATCTAAGTTTCAGGCCAAGAGATAAAGAATATGATAAGGCTAAGGAAGTAGAGGGTTTTATTTGTTGTAGAAAAATGTTCCAGAAATATTAATACAGTGGAAATAATACTAGCTAACAATTACAAGGTGCTTACGATATGACTGACTCAGTTGCTCTTCACAATAACCCAAGGTGAGTGCTAATACTGTTCCCCTTTTCCAGTTGAGGAAACAGGCGTGAGAGATTAAGGACTTGCTCAATATCATGGGGCTGAGAAGTTGGCATAGCCAGGGTCCAAACCAGACAATCCAGGTCCAAAGTTCAAACTTGGAAGCACTATTTTCTTCCCCAACCAAAAGGTTTGGAAAAGAGGGTTAGAGTGGGAAGAAGATATCCTCCTTTCTCATGGCCAAATAATATTCTGTTTCGTTCTTCATCTGTTGGTGGACATTCAGGTTGTTTCCACATCTTAGCTATTGTGAATGTGCTGTGATAAACATAGGGATGTAGATATCTCTTTAATATCCTATTTTCATTCCGTTGAGGTATATTCCCCAAAGTAGAATTGTTGGATCATATATCTGTTTTTTTGAGAAACCTCCATATTGCTGTCCATAGTGACTGGACCAACTTACATTCCCACTGACAATGGACAAGGGTTTCCTTCTCACCACATCCTCACCAGCACCTGTTTTCTTGTCTTCTTGATGACAGCCATTCTAACAGGTGTGAGGTGACACCTAATTGTGATTTTCATTTGCATTTCCCTGGTGATGAGTGAGGCTGAGCATCTTTTCATGTGTCTGTCGGCCATTTTGATGTCCTACTTGAGAAAATATCTCTTTAGTTCTTCTGCCCACTTTTTTCTTCTGTCCATTTTTTAATGGATTGCTTACAATTACACAATGATACCTGCCAAATTTATTCAGTGAAACAAAGAGAGAGACAGTGCAAAGAAGCCTAAGAGAAGAGGAAGCAACAAAGTGATAAGAGTCCCAGAGACAAGGTTTGGCAAAACCAACAAGTTCAGGAACAGAGTTTAAAAAGTGTAGAGATCACAGGAAATTCATGTTCTTATTTAAAAATTTGCCTGGATGTAACATTGGTTACATTACTCGTACTTAAAACCTTAAATATCAGTGTGCATTCATCTCTAAATAGCAACTTCAAAATAATAACCTAACAAACCACTTCTGAATAATCTGTGCAGTACAACACACACACACACACACACACACACACACACACACACACACCTCATAGGTTGTGGTTCAGTATGCTTAGACTTATTGGGTGCATTTTTAGAACAGAATTTTAACAAATGTCTCCTGAGAAACTACATCTCTGGAGAAAACACAGTGATGTGTGGTTCTCACTGGATCCACACAAGAGGAGAAATAAAGTAAAATGGAGAGAAGGTAGCCAAAAGAAAATTGGCCTCCAAAACACAGAGCCATAATTAAGTTTCACTTATAAATCTAAATAGATGTCAGATATTTTATATTCAAGCTATTTAGCATAAAATTCATACAAGGTCGGATAATATACATCACTTTATAATTGTATGAGTAAAATGTGCCAAAATTAGAACATTTTTGACAAATTTAGTGTTTAAAACCTTAGTACATTCTTGGGATATTTTTCCAGCCTATTCCATATTCTCCCTATCATTTGTGAATATGAAAATTATTCCTTATATAATAGTATGCTAAAAACAATAATGATTCAGTATTTATGCAAAGAAAAAAAATTTAAGTCAAAGAAAAAAGTAAAGGAAAAGTAGATTTTTTTTTCCTTGAAAGGTACAAATAACACAAGCAAAACTGTTTGGGGTTTGAATTACACAGGTACTGCCTCAACTCCCTCATTCACATTCCTTATGCAGACCTGACCTCTGACAAAGGGTTTCGTGTGTGCGAGGTTTTTTTTTTTTTAAGATTTTATTTAATTGACAGAGCAAGTGAGCAAGAGAGAGAGCACAAGCAGGGGGAGCTGCCGAGGGACAGGGAAAAGCAGGGTCCCGGCTGAGCAGGGAGTCCCAGGTGGGGCTCAGATTCCAGGATCCCGAGATCCCAGGACCCTGGGATCAGGACCTGAGCCAAAGGCAGACGCTTAACAACTGAGCCACCCAGGCGCCCCTCTGACAAGGGTTTTAACTAACAAGCAGATTTAAAACTTCAGCTGTTTACCGTGCTTTAAATCTGACCGTTTTGGAGCGCCTTCAAATGAGCCAGATGAGAAACTACTTAATTAGGATTTTAATTATTTTCTTGCATTCTGATGGTATCTGGGAGTCACTGAGAAGCAGCTTGTTTCGGCAGTTTCTCAGCTGCTACCACGGTTCCCCAAGGCTGGGCTGGTGGTAAATTCCCAGCTCTGGGGAGCGCTGGATAGAAGCTGCAGACGGCCTGGCGGGGAGGCGCTACAGGGACCCAGCCCCAGCTCTTGCTGGAGCCCCAACTCCATCATCGCAGTGGGACACAACTGTCTTCTTTCAGGGGGATGAAGCTAGTGTATTTTGGCTTCAGAATCATGTTGTATCTTTGAACTTCTCTGCGTTCCTACAGGGACTGAGTTCTGAGTAATGAAGTGAGAGTTGGCTGTTGGATGCTTTTAACTTTTAAGCAGAATCAGAGAAAAGTGTACATGTGGATAGAATTCACGGATTTGAATATCAGTATTTTCCTACCCACGAATTTTGTTTGAGAAGGGCAAGAGAATTAGGAAGATTCTGGAAATTGTCTCCTGTTTAAGATCTGACAACAGAGAAAAAAAAAATGCTTAGTGTTTCAGAGTATCTCAGAAGACAAAAGGTGGAGGTTTAGACAGGGTATACTTTAGCCAAATTATTATTTCTGCGTGAAATTCATTTATAGACTACTGTGAGGTAGCGTTCGTTTACATAAAAATAAATATGTTAACTCCTCTGTATTTGTTACTAGCACTGATTTTTCTGAAGCCTAGCTATAGCTATCTACCCATTCAGAGACTGACTAGTTTAAGGTATGCCTTTAATTTTGCCCAGAATTACTACAGAAACTCTTCCTTTTTTTTGCTTTCTTTTTAAAGATTTATTTATTTAGCTGAGAGGGAGAGAAAAAGCATGCAGATGAGTGGGGGGAGTGGCAGAGGGCGAGAATCTTCAAGCGGACTCCCTGCTGAGCCCAGGGCCCTGACTTGGGGCTTGATCCCACAGCCCCTGAGATGAAACTAAGAGTCAGATGCTTAACCGACTGAGCCACCCAAGTGCCCCTTCATTTCATCTCTATACGTCAAGCTTAATCTCAGAAGACAACTACAGAATGCAGAATCCTGAAGATGGCTCACCTAGATTCCTGTTCCTATTCAATCGTGTGCTAATGTAGATAATACTGTGGAGGGATTTCGTGGATATAAAACCCTGATCTAATCACAGAGCCTTTCAAAAGCAAAGAGCTTTCTCTGACTAGTAGCAGAAGGAAAAATCAGAGAAAGTCAAAGCTAAGGATTTGATGCGTCATTGCTGGCTTTGAAGATGGACGGGTCATGGGGCAAGGATCAGAACAAAGAGGAACTTCCAAAAAGTTCCTCTTTGGCTGTATGGGTATGGCTGTTTGGGTATGACCCCCAGCCAACAATCAACCAGAAATGTTGGAGATTTCTGTCCTATGATTAGAAGGAACTAAATTCAGCTGACAACCTTAATGAGCTTGGAAGTGAATTCTTCCCCTGATATTGCAGATAAAAGCTTACCTTCTGAGACCCTTATCTGTTAAGGGTTTCTGTAAGCCCTAGAGAGTCTCGTAGGACTTCTGACCTACAGACAGAGCTAATAGATGGTATTGTTTTAAACTGCTAAGTTTGTGGTAATTTGTTATAAAGCAAGAAAAAACCGATTCAACAGTGCTTTAAAATATTCAGATCCACAGATGGTTCTGCCAATTCTGACTTGATATAAGGACTCGTTTTTCCAAATGTGACTTATCTCTCTTATCCACTCATCCTTGCTTATACCTGACTTCTACCTTTTGTTTGGTCTTTCCTGGACCACTTGTCAGTGCTCTTGCTAGTAGGATAAGAACAGAAAATATCAAGGACAGTATTTACATTGTGTTTTCCAAAATGCAAGCTGAAAACCACTGGTGGTATCTGTTAATATGGTTTTACATAGTTCCCAGGCCCAGCTTTAATTAACACTGGGTCTCAAGTGAAACGGTTATTCACTTTTCAGCTCTCTTCCAATCCTTCTGATTCAATAAAAGAGAAAATCTCCATTTGGTACTGATATGATTTAACACCCAACACTGACAAATTTCCTTTTTTAGAGCATACCTCAAGTGGAGAGCCCTCCACAGTAATAGTATCTAGTTATATCATAATATCATTTATTTTATTTTATTACTTTCAGTTTTTCTTTCTGGCCAGCTCTATGGCTTCCAGGTTTTGGTGGCAATATAAAGTTTCTTTTTTAAGGAACAATTCTGCTGAGTCTAAGTTGGCCCCCCCCCCCCATATTTTGATACCTTTGAAATCAGGATGTGTTTCACAATCTCTTGGCTTTTGCTGCCTCTAGCTACCCTTTTGTCCCACACAACAGAGTGAAGCAGCTATAATATAAAGTATATACTCAGCAACCCTTCCTCAAACCTTTCTCCATCCCTGTTCATCCAGTCCCCCCTTTCATGTTCTTCTCTCCCCTAAACCCAAGCGTGGGAATTCCTGCACCAAAAACTCAGAGATTTCACACTGGAAAAGCCTGCTGCAAGGCAAGGTGGATTTATTTGGGCTGTGACCCAATATTAATATTCATCAGCTATGAACACAGAAATAGAAACTCTTTTTCCTAAGTTGGGTCAGAAGTAGGAAACTCATCCAGGGCTGAGAGGAAGTCTCAATGAGCATTTTCAACAAGTGGAAAATAAAACTTCTAAGATAAGAAGTTATTGCACAACTTACCCGGCAATATTTCTGCTTTCTTGGTGGTACAAAAAATATCTTCCCATGGATGGTTCATTAGATTCAATGAAACATGGTAAATACACTTAAGTTTAAGTAGAAATTCTAAAGTGAACAGATCTCACAGGTGTGCGAAATTACGCAGGTGGTACATAAATGGCTCATAAATGAGTGAGGTTTGTAAACTACTGGTCTGGGCACGAGCAGGGGTGAGTTCCAGCTCTGACTGCTAAAGGTGTCAGAGTAACACATAAACATTAATCCTCAAGCTGAAGGGAAAGTAACTCCAGGTCAGAGGCTTCCTCGAAGGTAAAGACACCTCTCATATTTGGTCTCTCATTCCTGGATAGAGACTCCCTGCCTCTGCCTATTTTCAGAGTGGAGGTGGGGATTCGAGGAGAGGCTCCTGTATTCTGTGATTTGCTTTGAAAAGTAATAATGACCCCCACCGGCCTCTCATCCAAACTCCAGCTCCTTTCTTATATGACAAGTGAGAAGTAGGGTTACATTTAGGCTAGAGTGAGCTGCCCCCAATAGTTGTTGACTTACCTAGAACAAACACTGGTCTTTTAGGCACCACGGAAATGATAAAACCCAAGTGAAGCAGCATTTTGAAAAAGCAGCATTTTCAAACTTAGGGATGTAAGCCCTAAGTTTGAAGCCAGGGTGATTACCCTTTTTAGGAGATGCATTTTCTTTTCCTCTTTTTACCCATTTCATCCAAGCCCTATCTCCTTCCAGTAGCGGTGCTCTGAGCCGCTACAGTGCTCTTCAGAGAAGCAGGATCGATTGTACCCACCTACCAGCCTGTTTTGAGAAAAGAAAAGGCATGCATATGTCCCTTCCTTCATTATACACTTTCAATGGTCGAGTAAAGTTGAGAGAGCAAACAGCGCTATTGGCACGGGCATCCCACAGCGTTCCACCGGGGAAGCCAAATCACTCTGAGGAGTGCTATGCAGTGAGGAGTTTGTTATGGGATCAGAGCCTACATAACTGTGGGAGCTGATGAATCTACAGAGGGACATGGCCTCTGTCCCTGTCTGAGGTCAGGATGGGTTGGTATGGTCAGCAGCTGGGATAGATACACTGGACGGGAAGGGAATGAGAGGATGTACTGGGAGCTGAGGAAAGAAGTTGGAGCTAGCAGATCAGTGACAACAGGCACAAGCCGGAGAAGTTCCTGGTATCCCACACCGGCCTTCAGAACATCATGACTACCCTTCCCTTCCACACTCCAGATGCTGTGCAAATTTCTCTTGTCGCCATCCCAAATCGGGTACTACACAGGCCAGGAGATTCTGGGAAAGATAGTTCCAATCTCGCTAAAATGACAAGCTACAAAACCACCACAGGAAGGTGGAATCCGCTTGCTGTCAAAGATCATACAGCAGAGATAAGCCCAGAAGGAACCTCCGGGACACCTAGGCTTTATCTAGCCTTATCTCCCCAGGGCGATGGGGAGTAGGGAATCTTTTATGGATTGACTGCCAACATTTATGCTTAAAAGACTAAGACTGAAATATTGTTTAAGATCTTCAGTCAAACGTGGAGGACTGACCCCAGAGGTAAACGGCAGAATAACGGAGCAATATTGAAGTACTGGAAAATAGCCAGCCCTGGGGCGCCTGGGTGGCTCAGTGGTTAAGCGTCTGCCTTCAGCTCAGCTCATGATCCCAGGGTCGTGGGATTGAATCTTGCATCAGGCTCCCCGCTCAGTGGGAAGCCTGCTTCTCCCTCTCCCACTCGCCCTGCTTGTATTCTCTTGCTCTCTCTCTCTCTCTGTCAAATAAATACATGAAATCTTAAAAAAAAAATAGTGTCACACTCAGAGCACAACTGCCTCCTGGGTTGGATGTGTAGCAAACAGATAATGGCAGGATAAAGGACCAGAGATTTGGTGGTGAAAAAAGTGGTAAGAGGGGGACAAGAGAAGGACTGATTTAAGGGGACACTGTTAAAAATGAAGAATTTCAAAAAGATCTGGGAGAATCCTGATAGACTATCTCCTCATCCTCAGACTTGTTCAGATGGAAAGCACCTGAAAACAAATTATATTCTTTGCAATATATTATGAAATGATGATATATTTAATTTCATATGCATGGAGAACAATTTTGCCCGAAAAAAATGCAGCTATACTCTATGCATGCGATATGAAGTTGTACAAGCACGACGAACAGTGGTTCTCAAGTTGCTCAGACGGGAAGTACCTGGAACTCAGGGTCTTCTCAGAATAGCATAACTATTGATAGATTTTTAATACCATGTGAACTGAGGACAGTGTTTCTTAAAGTTAATATGACTATAGAGAGAGTATAAAATCACTTGCGTGAGCACACAGGTTCAAAGCTGAAATAATCCGTTGTTTCCAAATATTTCAAATGAAAGTCATTTATTGCTCGTTCATACGTGTTTTTCATCTGCTAGTCCTGAAGGGCCAAAGTAACTTCATTTTAAGGCAGTAGCCATTCTGTTATTTACATTAAACTGTGAGTGTCCAGTCTGCTTATCAAGGCCCAAACTGCTCTGGCCGCTCCCTGCAACTTTAACCTCCCTGGCCCACCCTGGTAATCAGCAGAGCAACAGCAACTACAACTCCCACCCTGGTAATCAGCAGAGCAACAGCAACTACAACTCCCACCCTGGTAATCAGTAGAGCAACAGCAACTTCAACTTTCCCGCCCTGGTACAAACAACTTTCAAAAATATCCCCTGGACAAAGTAGCCAATCCCCCGTTGTTAACTGCCAGTTCTGCTTCTGTACTCCCTGCTTGCTAAAGCGCGCGCTCCCTGAGACCAATCAGGTTATGCCAAATACCCTTTTCAAATGTCAACCGATCAGTCCCACTCTACCTTGTTTGTACATGCCTATAAAAACCTTGCATTTACTCACCTCGGGGCCTCTCAGCGTCACCGCTTGCGAGTGCGCAGAGGACCGGGTTCGAACCTGCAATAAACGACCCTTGCCGCTTGGCTTTGACTCACGTCTCTGGTGGCCTCTTTGGGGAATTCTCGTGACTCCAGGCATAACATTTGGAGGTCCCACCGAGATCTTCCGGGATACCCCCCCTCGAGCCCATCAGACATTTGGTCAAGGGGTCGTCTCTGACGCTGATCGGTAAGTTGGCTGGCCACCCTCTGTTCTGTCTCCCTGTCTCTGTTGTCTGTACTCTGTCTCTGTTGCCGGCATCAGTATCAGTTACTGGTCAAACCTTGGTGGACGCACTAAAAGGGTTTCCAGTCGGGATCGGAGGGAGACGTCCCCCGATGCCCGTCAGGGGCCTCCTGGAAGGCCGACCGGGTCCGGATCTGTAGAGGTCTCCAGGAAGGCCTTCCGGACCCGTCTGTTTAGGGCACTCTTGCCCGTCCGGATCTGTAGAGGCATCCTGGTAGGCCTTCCGGACATGACTGCTTTTCAGGGCACTCTCGCCCGTCCGGATCTGTAGAGGCCTCCA